>JAVJIF010009165.1:0-169208 GCA_038442645.1 Agave tequilana | reverse complement strand
TTATCATCATATTTACCATCACATTTTCATATTTATTCATTTAATTCTGCACATTTATTAATAATTAGTAATTTATTGTGTGCAGGCCTCGAATTGTTATTTTAGCAATAAATAAAGCCTAAAGAGCCCAAAGCCCAGATCCAAGCCCATGTTTGAAGCCCAGGTGAAAAAGCGCAAATACAAAGAGTCAAAATGCAAATACAAGGGCTAAAAGTTGCAAATATCAGAGATTAGGGAAGGATAGACTTTTATCCAACCCTAAACACCTGCAGGATGGGGATAAAAGGCCAAGATAAGAAGAAAATTCGTGGGAGGAAGATTTGAAGAAATCTGGATTAAGGGTAACTTGATTACTAAGTTACCTCGAAAATCCAGATTTAAAAGGCCAGGATTATAATTCTAGAAGCAGGCGCCCACATGGACGGACCAGTAGAGGCCACGCGCCAAAGCGCGTGGCCAGAAGCCACAAAAGTGCCGCGGAACCGCCGCAAATCCGCGGCACTTTGATAAGATCCTGATCCCAAATTTCGTGGGCAGATTTGTCCGGGACTCTGTAGCCTTCTGCATCTATAAATATCTCCTACAGTGCAACGTAAAGAGCGGCCAGCGTCCAGAGAAGAGCAAAGGGCCAAAATTAGGGTTTCTTCTAGGTTTTCTTTTGTAAATTAGGGTTTCTTTTCTTTTTATTTTCAAGAGAGAGAGAGGATTATATTGAGCGTGACACCGATGTATCTTCTTTTTCTCTGCCATTGATTAAAGCAATAAAGGTAATACTTTCTTTTTGTTCTTTATTCTTATGTGTTATTTTTATTTTGTTTTTCTTTTCTTTTTCTCTGTGATCTTGTGTGTTGTGATGAACATGCAAGTGGATTCCATAAGCACGTATAACAAGCTCTGTGAGAACCAGCGATAGTTCATGAAGACGTCTCCTCCAAGCTACGCATCACTTCGTACTTGAGTATGCTTGACGATATAATGTGCACAGGGATTGAGATCGATCTTATGATCTATTCGTAGAACGCCTCCTAAGCAAGGTAGAACATGTAAGGTTTCACGTTCTTTCTTCAACCAATATCAAGTAAGTTTTCTTTTCTTTTTGTTTCTTTTCTTTCCTTTTTTGTAGATTAAATCCACATCTTCCGCCATTCTTTTCTTCCATCCATTGTAAATACCACCATTGTAAATACCACCATTTAACTAATAAAAATAAAAGCTTTAGAGTATAACTTGCTTAACGCTTCCATCGCAGTCCCTCCTTGAGGATCACGACCCGCATAGCCCTGCTACCGCGGATTAGAATGATTCCTCGCACGATCTATTCTTAATCTAATATTCTAATTTTTGTGTGCAGGAAAAATCAGTCAACAAATTGGCGCCGTTGCCGGGGAGGGACGGTAAGTTATCTCTAAAACAAAAATTTTTTAACTAATTCTTTATTCTTTCTGTTTGCAGGTTTGGAGAACAGGAAACAGAAACTTATCGCAGCAGTGGACATATAGCTATCCTGTGTCTCTGCCCTCGAAGGCAGAGCACGAGGACCTGCAACTTTGCCGCGGAAACGCGGCCAGAGCCGCGGATCCGCGGCAATTGCAGTGAACTACTCACTGAATTTTTTTGCAGGTCTCTGTAAATTAAAATACTGCCTACTGATATACTCTGTTTTGTTCTGTGATACACCTGTAAATAATAATAATTCAACAGTAAATCATTGGTTGTTAAAAATAAAAATTGATTAGACGTTTGCATATTAGGCACGTGTCTTTTCAATTATTTTTATTTACTGTTGAAGAGTGCTGGAGACGCAAGGTACGTACGCATTGCATGTAGAATAGGATTCATCTCTTGGTTGATTTTCTGCTTTGAGTGATTCTTATCTATTTATCTTGTACACTTGCACGAATTCATCTTAAGGGCATAACCCATTAACAAGATAAAGTGGGGATTTCATCACCCTTCCTTAGCCAAAAATCATATCCCAAGCACTCACTAACCCAAGCCTAACTAAAAAAGAGTAGACGTTGGCCCTAGGGACATCTCGGACTCAATAGGAGATTATCCTAAGGGGGAACGGTGTTGGAAGTTGACTCCTGCCAAATCAGTGTCTAGGAAGGGGATTGAGGGCCGAAAGCCCGAAGTGTGGTGGTTATTTAATTAAGGAACGTCTTTGACGGAAAACCTCCCACCACTCTTACCCCGACCTGGCTGATTAACTTGTGGTCAAAGTCTACACCCTACCTCCCGTGGACAGTCTAACCAGTTAGGAGTCGTCTAGGTCTAGGTCTACCCTAACTTAGGTTAGAATTTTTCTTTTTTTGTTTGTTTATTTGTTTGTGTTGTTTGTGTTGGTGTGATATGGCATATAATAATAATTCCAATTTTAATCCATATTACACCCCTAACTATTATTCGGATATTACCAACCCGGCATACCCTAATTTTGACCAATCTAGTGTGCCGGAATGGTCTTATCCGAATGACTATAACCCACACCCCCCATCTTATGACTATAATCTTCATAATAATTTCAACTCGTCACAGAGTTCATGGGGTTTCGAGTCCCCCGAGTCTAATTCTCAACCGAATTGTCCTTCATATCCATCTAGTCCACATTCTTCCCAAAATTCATACTCAGATCCACCCATTCAGAATAGAAATCCATCTATCTTGGAAATGATGAGTAGGAATGAGTCCAAGCAAAAACACCATCAATTTTAGACATGATGATACGTGAGTCCACCGACTCACAAATTTATCACGATTACCCGTCCTATTTTCAAGTCCAATCAGAATATGATCCACCTATCGACTATGAAGGGATGCTAGCTGCCATGACTGAGGCTAAATTAGCCCGTGATCATGACATAGATTTGATGGTGGAATGCTACACCGGCCGCTGATTCTGATATCGATGACCACTTGATTAGAGCCGTCGAACCAAGTTGCTTGGAACAACAAGTTTCTATTCAGAACCATCTTGTGAACTTGCCGAAACTTCAAATTCTGATAATTGGCAAGTTTTTCCTTTCCCGAATTAGAACTCGAATGTGACCTAGATTCTCAAATCTATGATCAAGTTCAAATTCCTGAATCATTATTGACTCCTGTTTTGTTACCCGACTTAGGTAATATTTTAGAGTCAGTTTTGATTCCCACATCTATCATTCCTGAACTTGAATCACCACCATTGAGTCACATTCCATTGTGGGAAGATGATTGTGGACTTGAGTTTCAATTTTTTGACTTGGACCCACTTCTCGAACTTAGCCCGACTCCTGAGCCCTTACTCGATTTGAGCTTCTTCCCTGAGTCAGTATTCGTTCCCGTACTTCCCATGTCCAAGTCAATCATTCCATCTTTTCATACTCCATTTTGGGACAAGGAGGTTGAGACAATTAACTCTGAAATTTATTATGAAATTTGGAAATTTGATGGGGTGGAAATTCTAAAAAATGATTATACATATATTTTAGTGGGTTATGTAAGGAAAGTTTCTGGTGGGTTCCACCAAATTATCTGTTATCTTGATTGGGCCGCATTTCGTGGACCAATTAGACCACCTCCGGAACCACCACCCTAAGGTAACTTCCGCCTTCCCTTGTTCTGTTTCATGCATATATGCATTCATTCATACATTGAGGACAATGCATGAGATAAGTGTGGGGGTGGGCTTTACTAACATACTAACATAGGTAGACACTAACAAATTTGCTAATAAAAAATTTTTTTAAAAAAAATGTTATAAAAAGGAAATATTTTGACTTATTTTTTTGAAAGAAATCTAAGTTAGTTTTAAGGATTAGGAAAATCATGATTAGGATTTCTAAAAACTTGGTCAAAATAAATAAATTGTTTAAATTTTAGGTATAGGGGAGAAATTGAATAAATAATTAGTCTGATTTTTACCTTAATGAAATATGCATACCAAATGCATATCTAGGATTCTAAGACAAAGACCTTGTGCCTCATATATAAAAAGAAAAAAGAAAAAAATCACTAATTAAGCTGGATACATGTGCCTCAAGAAGCATAAGTATTCACGCCTGAAGGTGAATGCAAAAAAAAAATAAATAAAAAAAAAAAAAAATAATACCTTAGTTTTGTGGCCTAGTTCACTCGAATTTGAGTCCGCGGGGTGTTTTCTCACCTGGTGCCCTAAGACAGACCGGTTTGGGAGTCACCGACTTTAAAGTTCGCTACATGGGTGGATTAGAAAGTCCGAGGGAACTAAGGAAAAATTACTTATATGTACTAACACATCTAATAATCAATTAGTTAGGTATTAGGGCCTCAAGAAGCCTTGATACTTATACGAAAGAAAATTAGATGAGTTATACATGCCAAAAAATATATATATATATATATATATATATATATATATATATATATATATTAACACATCTAATAGTCAATTAGTTAGGTATGAGGGCCTCAAGAAGCCTTGATACTTACACGAAAGAAAATTAGATGATGTTATAAAAATAATAAAGAGGCATGAGAGTCCAAGTTAAGGAATTCCTAGATTCACAAGGGTGCGTATGACTTTTGGTAACGAAAAAGACTATATTAGAAATTCAATTTTAATCCTTACCTAAAATGAATAACAATTGACTTTATAAAGACCAGGTTTGAAGAATGAATAAAATGAGAATCCTAAAAACTTATAGACTACTTAGTCTCTTCAAATATAATTCAAATATTTTCCTTTTATGGATTTTGTGGGTGCAATCCGCTGAAAACCCTCACGAGACAACACTCGTCCTCTAGGGTAACCTAGAGGTTTAACGGCTTGTTGCACGTGCTAAGTGCAATCGTGATTCCTACGAAAGTGAGTTAGGTTAGATTAACTTTTTCTTTTCTTTGTTTTTACTCGAGGACGAGCAAAAAGATAAGTGTGGGGGTGTGATTGGTAGTCAAAAGTGCATTTTTATCATCATATTTACCATCACATTTTCATATTTATTCATTTAATTCTGCACATTTATTAATAATTAGTAATTTATTGTGTGCAGGCCTCGAATTGTTATTTTAGCAATAAATAAAGCCTAAAGAGCCCAAAAGCCCAGATCCAAGCCCATGTTTGAAGCCCAGGTGAAAAAGCGCAAATACAAAGAGTCAAAATGCAAATACAAGGGCTAAAAGTTGCAAATATCAGAGATTAGGGAAGGATAGACTTTTATCCAACCCTAAACACCTGCAGGATGGGGATAAAAGGCCAAGATAAGAAGAAAATTCGTGGGAGGAAGATTTGAAGAAATCTGGATTAAGGGTAACTTGATTACTAAGTTACCTCGAAAATCCAGATTTAAAAGGCCAGGATTACAATTCTAGAAGCAGGCGCCCACATGGACGGACCAGTAGAGGCCACGCGCCAAAGCGCGTGGCCAGAAGCCACAAAAGTGCCGCGGAACCGCCGCAAATCCGCGGCACTTTGATAAGATCCTGATCCCAAATTTCGTGGGCAGATTTGTCCGGGACTCTGTAGCCTTCTGCATCTATAAATATCTCCTGCAGTGCAACGTAAAGAGCGGCCAGCGTCCAGAGAAGAGCAAAGGGCCAAAATTAGGGTTTCTTCTAGGTTTTCTTTTGTAAATTAGGGTTTCTTTTCTTTTTATTTTCAAGAGAGAGAGAGGATTATATTGAGCGTGACACCGATGTATCTTCTTTTCTCTGCCATTGATTAAAGCAATAAAGGTAATTACTTTTCTTTTTGTTCTTTATTCTTATGTGTTATTTTTATTTTATTTTTCTTTTCTTTTTCTCTGTGATCTTGTGGTTGTTGATGAACATGCAAGTGGATTCCATAAGCACGTATAACTAAGCTCTGTGAGAACCAGCGATAGTTCATGAAGACGTCTCCTCCAAGCTACGCATCACTTCGTACTTGAGTATGCTTGACGATATAATGTGCACAGGGATTGAGATCGATCTTATGATCTATTCGTGGAACGCCTCCTAAGCAAGGTAGAACATGTAAGGTTTTCACGTTCTTTCTTCAACCAATATCAAGTAAGTTTTCTTTTCTTTTTGTTCTTTCTTTCCTTTTTTGTAGATTAAATCCACATCTTCCGCAATTCTTTTCTTCCATCCATTGTAAATACCACCCATTGTAAATACCACCATTTAACTAATAAAAATAAAAGCTTTAGAGTATAACTTGCTTAACGCTTCCATCGCAGTCCCTCCTTGAGGATCACGACCCGCATAGCCCTGCTACCGCGGATTAGAACTGATTCCTCGCACGATCTATTCTTAATCTAATATTCTAATTTTTGTGTGCAGGAAAAATCAGTCAACACGGCTGCTGGTGGCTGCGGGGCTTGCGTCAGCGGAGTGCCGGAGAAGATGATGAAGGGGATCTCGGGCTCGCCGGTGGTGTTGCGCTGGACTGAGCGCTGGGGAGAGATGGAGGCGACTGTGCATTGGGGAGGGGTTTAGATGGTGATTAGATTTAGGTTTTAGTTTAAGGGTTAGGATTAAAAATAGATTAGGAAATAGGATCATATATAAGATGGGTTATTGGGTATGGGTAGCGGGTTGGATTAGGAATGGGTTTCGGGTTGATCCAAATAGAGTAACGGGTAGTGGGTTTGATCCAAATGGGTTTGGATTTAGAAAATAGAAACGGGTAATGGGTTATGGAATCCAAACGGGTATGGGTAATAGGATAAAGGGTACAAGGGAAGGAAATAATGCTACTACTAAACAAACATAATAATCGGAACAACTATAGCAATAGAAATAAAGAAATTAACAACATCACTAATAATACTAATATTAAAATAAATAAAATAATGGTAGCACTAATAATAATAATAATAATTAACAACGAAATGATAATAGAATATCCACTACCAATAATATCAATCAATATTCGTAATAGCAACAAATAATCATAATAAAATATTGATAATAGAAATAACTATTATAATATTAACAACTAATGGAAATGAAATAATAATAATAATTTAGCAAAAGAAATGTCAATGATAAATAACGGTAAACATAATACCAAATTACCATTTACTATCTTAAAAATAAATTCCCATATTTAATAATAGAAATAATCACAAGGAAGAAAATAATAAATCAAGTTGATGAAATAAAAATAATCAGTAATTCAAAATAAATACTTTTAGAAAATGAAAATACTGTATTACTAGCTAGGGATCTTACACTCTACCCACCTTATTAAAAATTTCGTCCCCGAAATTCAAATAAGGCAGGGGATGGTAAAAAGAATCCCAAAATCAAAGGAGAAAACAAACAAACTTCACATCGCTTCTCTGCACATCATAAATCCACCACGCTTCCGCTGCGCACTCTGATGCACGCTACCGGCTTCAGCATGAAATAACCATCTCAAGAGATAGAATGGAAAGAAATAGAATAAAAAGGAAGGATGAAATCAAGATGGAAATTCAAATCACTCTAAAGGAGTGTTGGAGTTAGGGTATCGAATGATCAAGAAATGGGATTCCAAGGAGAGGACGGCCAACTCCAAATGGACTGAATATCATAATGGATAATATATGTATATTGCAGTATAACTATAGCTTATTTTCAAGTCACCGGTAAGAGCTAGGTCATCTTGCGAGTATCAAAATTCAAAATTTAACATCGCAAGTCGAAAACCTAGGCTCTGATACCACTCTGTAACGCCCCGATCCTATAGATACGGAGACGTTATGGCAACGCATATACGCGAGGTAAAATACCCCTCGTATACGCGCTAAGCCTAAATTGTAACCTGAACAAGCTATAAATCGGAAGCATAATGATCATGAACACTGCAGTAATATATATAAGACCACACATGATAGCAATGAATAACGGGAAGAAAATGACAGCTGAATAGAAGTCAAAGGTGATATACAGGAATCAAAGAATAATAACAAGAATGAAATGCAAGTATACCAGAATCAAGGGGAGAGGACCCAAGCTCCTCGCCAGGCGTACCGTCTCATCGAACACCTGCACATTAGAACAACCGTCCAATATCTGGACGTGCAAATCCAGGGTTGTCAGAACGCGACCATGGTGAGTGTGTGTGTAAAGGAAAAAGCTCGTGCATATAAACAGTGTGCATAAAATAATAACATATAACTGCAGACATAAGATAACCAAATGACATGATACACAAGCAACTGAATAATAATAACAAGAATAAGAGTACAGGTACAAGACAAGTAAAAACAACTGTAACAAACAACTAATGTCAAGATGTGTAACCTAGCAAGTGCCACTAACCTGGTACATAATCTGGTCCTGGTTACAATCATGTGTCTATCATAGTGATATATATATATATATATATATATATATATATATATATATATATATATATATATATACATACAATCAGGTGATATAGTCAGTCACAATATGCTATAAATAATTTATTAACATTATTTATGTCAGCGAACACTAATTGCCACCTGTAATAGACGCATCCCATACTACGCCTACTACACATGTCAACCAGAGTCCTAAGTTATTGAAATTAGTGGAAGAGACATTGTCCATGTTTTAGGTGGGTTCCGTACATACCCGGAACCACGGCCCAATCACCTGGCGCTGAACCAGGTCCTACCGCTAGGTAGTCAATAACAATAACAATAACAATAACAATGTGTCAAAAATAATGACAACAATGAACAATACGGATTGTCAGTCATCCCCGGAACCCTGCAGTGGAACCGTATCTCGGCTGCGCAACCTGTATCCTAGGTCCACCCAAAATACAGACGCTGTCTCCTCCATTAATCTCCCCAATCCCAGTGTAATTTGTCAATTTACATTATCATTTATAACAATCAATATCCATGTTATTTCGATTACTGGACGATACAGTAACAGTAACAATATCAATGTGACAATAACAATATGAACAGTATTACCGTATAAACGGTAGAATAATATAACAATGAATGTGTTACGGTCCGACAATATTTTCCCAGTAACTTTCATAACATAGATTATTACAATAACTATTCCAAATATTGTTCAATAGACAGTCTAATCTAGAACCAGTCAATATCTCGTATGCCTGCACGGCATATAACAATAGTCGATCTCACTGGTCATCATGAACCTAGCCTCAATAGTCATCCTGACCGTCAAATATCAATCCATGTCAAAGTGATCCAGTACAGTAACACACCAGTTTAATGATCCAATAACCAGTTCTCTCATCATGTCAATTTACTCTAATCCTCGAGTCACCAATAACAGAGATCAAATAGTAAAAGCTATCAAACTCTGAATATGTAATATCACCGATATCGATGGATTTACTCTCACAATAATTCTATCCCTATCACTGAGTAACATCAATAAATAGCAGTCTATTGATATCCTCAAGATCAACTAATATAACAGACACCAAGATCACAAGTAGGGAATGGAAATGTCCTCAAAGAACTACAATCTAAAATAGTTCACCTATAAGTCCATACTAACAACTCATCCATATTCAAATAATATAGTCAATTGGTACATCGACGAATTCTAGCTTCTAATAACCCGAGTCATTACAACCAACTCTTATCTCCAATAGTTCCATGATCGTCAAGTATCAATACACATCAAGAAATCTGGTACATTAATCGTCGTTCCAACATATATCCATAATCAATACTAGTCCTCTCTCTCTCTCTCTCCATCAATCTACCCTGATCCATAAGTATTCACAATTCCCCCTTCTATTAAGATCAATCATGATGTCCCAACACTCAGCAACATGACATGTACATGCATCTAAGATCTATCATGATCAAGTCATTCCATCCAATATCCTTCTCTCAAAGTCATGAACACCATCTATACTCATTACACAACTCATGGGTGAAGTCTACCATCCATCAAGGAACCAAACACAACTAACAGACTCACATTAGCCGACTATGGCTATATACAAGTCGACTGGGGGAAAGTATAGTCGACTAATCAAGTGGGCCAAGTCGACTAACTCCCTTGCTAGAATAGAAATCAGAGATACACCATCACTTATTCTTCTCATACTCTCTCCAGTATTTACATACTCTTCAACACACATGACTACACTAGAAATCTAAGCATTCATATGGTAATTAAAGGATTCCAACATCATAGATATGCATCTCCTGTTTCTATGCATTCTTCATGTAACATAAAGGGCAAAGATAATCCACTACCATTCTTAAAGATCCCCATACATAAACATGTAATCTAAGTATTCTACTCAACAATTACATAACATATACAATAATAGCTGCAACCACTTAATAAAAGAGAGGAGGAGGAAGAGACACTCACATTGGGGAATCTGCACGTTACCAGGCGAGTCGCCGTTACGGTCGCCGTGGCGCCGCTCTTCGCTGTCGGACTGCATAGGACGGTAGTCAGGGTCCTGGGGAAGACCTGGCTGTAATCTGGAGGTCTCGCGCTCGCCGGAAGGGCCTGGAATCACCGCTCGCCCGCTGCTTGTGCTGCTGGTCTGAATCTGGATCTGCTGTGCGCGTCGCCGGGCGAGTCGCTGCCATGGTCGCTGTGGTGCGGTTCCTCGCCAACGGACTGCATGGGGGGGTGGCCAAGACACTGGAGAAGGTCACCGTGCTGGTCTCCGGCGACGGGCTGGCGTGGATCGGGAGAACTCGCTGCTCGCTCGCCGACGTCGATCAACGGCATCCCGCGGAGAGCCCGAAAATGGTTCGGAGTAAGGATTTGCCGCACACAAAGAAACACATATGAATTAATACACTTACATAATAAATACATATTCCTATATATATCAATATTAATACTCCATTCACAAACACCCACTCACACATAGGCACACACATATATATATACACACTATACATAAACATGCCTCTCCAAACATACACATCCATCACCTACTCAACCATGCTCACAAATTCTATATCCAGAGAGGTAGGGAGATATAATCTCTCTCACACACACATGCAGCTACTGACCAAACCTCACGTATGCACATACATATTACCACTAACATGTAATAAGAGAGGAAAGAAACATCCAATACTCACACATAAACAAAACACCCCAAACTAATTAACAGAGAAGGAGGAGGTCTGACTCACAGCGTGTGAAGGATGGCTCGCGGCGGTGATCTCCGACGAAAGGTGGCTCGACGGAGGAGTGTTGCTGGAGATCTGTGGGTGGCTGGCCTCGCTGGATTTGCTGTTGAAGGGAGGCGCAACAAAGGGTGGATGCAGATCTGGGTGAAGGTGCTGTGTGTGGATCTGGAGAAGCGCCAGGCCAATGAGGGAGGCCGGGCGCTGGTGGGTGCGGATCTCGCCGGAGCCAAAGGAGGGGGCGATCATGGCCGGCTGTGGATGGGCGGGGATCCGGGTGCGCGGAGGAGGAACTCCGGGCTGTGGAGCTGTCCGCGCCGGGGAGGAGATGGGGGTGCTCGGCCTGCTGGTGGTTGCGCCGGCAAGGAGGAAGGGGGGCGGCTACTGGTGGCTGCGGGGCTTGCGTCAGCGGAGTGCCGGAGAAGATGATGAAGGGGATCTCGGGGCTCGCCGGTGGTGTTGCGCTGGACTGAGCGCTGGGGAGAGATGGAGGCGACTGTGCATTGGGGAGGGGTTTAGATGGTGATTAGATTTAGGTTTTAGTTTAAGGGTTAGGATTAAAAATAGATTAGGAAATAGGATCATATATAAGATGGGTTATTGGGTATGGGCATCGGGTTGGATTAGGAATGGGTTTCGGGTTGATCCAAATAGAGTAACGGGTAGTGGGTTTGATCCAAATGGGTTTGGATTTAGAAAATAGAAACGGGTAATGGGTTATGGAATCCAAACGGGTATGGGTAATAGGATAAAGGGTACAAGGGAAAGGAAATAATGCTACTACTAAACAAACATAATAATCGGAACAACTATAGCAATAGAAATAAAGAAATTAACAACATCACTAATAATACTAATATTAAAATAAATAAAATAATGGTAGCACTAATAATAATAATAATAATAATTAACAACGAAATGATAATAGAATATCCACTACCAATAATATCAATCAATATTCGTAATAGCAACAAATAATCATAATAAAATATTGATAATAGAAATAACTATTATAATATTAACAACAAATGGAAATGAAATAATAATAATAATTTAGCAAAAGAAATGTCAATGATAAATAACGGTAAACATAATACCAAATTACCATTTACTATCTTAAAAATAAATTCCCATATTTAATAATAGAAATAATCACAAGGAAGAAAATAATAAATCAAGTTGATGAAATAAAAATAATCAGTAATTCAAAATAAATACTTTAGAAAAATGAAAATACTGTATTACTAGCTAGGGATCTTACACCAGGCCAAGCCCGGACCCTCACGAAAAAAACCAGGTAGCCCAGCCCGAGCCTGGCCCCTCTTTGAAGGATGCGGGCACAGCCCGGGATCCTGGCCGGACCGAATTTTTATTAAAAAATTTAAAAACTTAAATTTTAAATTATAATTTTAAAAATTATTTAAATACCAAAAAAGCCACAAATTTTGACAAAATTGCTACAAGTTGTGAAATGCAAATGTAATTCTTTTATTAACAATTCAATAATTTGGATAAATTGATACAAATACAAATAGTACATAGATTAAAAATCAACTATAAATTGAGATAAATATAAATGAAGTATATAGATTAAAAATGAATTATAAATTAATACAAATACAAATAAAATATATAGATCTTCATTTCTTCATTCATCTTAAGCACTTGAGAACTTGAGAGGGCTTGAGCACTTGAGAGAAATTTGTAGAGATTTTTTTTGATATTTTTAGAGATTTTTTGTGATGAAATGAAGTGGGGAAGAGAGGTTATTTATATAAGAGAAGAGGGTATTAAAATGTAATTTTTTTTGCAAAAAAAAATATTTGGGCCCAATAGAGTCGTTAGGGGGTATTTGTAAAAAAATTACAAAAACCCCCAACGGTTATAATCTAGAGCTTTTATATCCGTTGGGGGTATTTCGCAAACCCCCCTAACCGGGCCAACGACCATTAAAATAGCCGTTTGGGGAACCCGGGCCAGCCCGGGCTTGCATGCAGCCAGACCCGGCCAGGCCCCGGGTTTAAGGGCGGGCCCTGGCCGGGACTAGGCCCAGGTGACTCGGGCCTGGGCCAACCCGGGCTGGTCCTGTGCGGGTAGGCAGGCCTGCCCGGGCCTATTCGAATCCCTACATATAGGAGATGTTGCTCCATCTTGAATCCATCATTTTGCTCTACATTTTAAAACAGGAGAAAAGATGACGGGAAGCCTAGCGTAGATGATTCCAAGATTTCATATATATACAATTGAATCTAAAACATTCTATATATGTTAAAATGTGGAAACAATATCCTAGACTTAGAACTATAATATAAGTGTATTGAAAGGATACGTGGATGGTTATCTAAGATGTCAAAAATAGGCATAAGGCAACATTGAAACTGTTCAAAAGATTCTGCAGTATAATATAGAGATGATGGATCATAGTGTTGGAAATTTTATCCCTTTAAATTAAAACATGCAATAATTAAAACTTAACATAAATCAAAATAAACGTATATTAATTACTAAACATGCAACAAAATTAAAATAAAGAGTAAGATCGCTAGGCTGGGAGATGTAGTCGTGCGATGCACTGCCCTAAAAGACAAATGGTCGGTCCTCTCGTCCGGACGTCAAATTGCCCCCGTCAACTAGCAGTAAATACTTCCGAAATCACCAGCACCTAGGCTCGGACACTAACACCAGGCCTCTGCTCAGATTTAGAACAGTTGCCCAAAAATAAAAAAAGAGAAGAAAATTAAATTTAGACTGAAGCCCTTCTCACGAAGAGTAGGCCTCTAAAGAAATTTCATAGAAAAAGAGAGAAAATGAGATTTGTCTGTTGAGAACTAACCTAGAATTCTATTTATAGCCTTAGAACTATAGTTGTTGTAACAACTCCATCAAAAAATCTAAACAATTGAGATATTTTCTTAACTGACTTAGATCTTGAGATTTGGTCAAAGTTGACTTGGTAAAACAAAATTTGAAATGAAAGCTTTTTTTTCTTTTTTAATTCAAAAATCCAACAGTCCCCCCAAAAACTTAAGTTTCAGGGAAGATAGAATAAAACAATACGATGTAAATAAATCAAAAAAATAAATCAGAAAATATAAAACACGAATAAGGTTGGACAACCTCATACCGTGAATTCAGGGTAAATAGCTTGCGGCCTTGAATTTACCCTTAATGAATTCATCGGCACCTGAGAGACATAATGGACTATGCCCTAATTAGGCTCTTTAACCAGATATTGATGGAAGACACATGTAGTAAGTTCTCATCTATTGATGGACCGGGTTGAGCGTTAATGGCCATGTTCACAATAACCGACTCATAAGAGTTTCTAAGGGTCAGCTCTGTCTCTCCAACCGCGGCCATCACGGTTCCTCTCACGTAGGTAAGTCCTCCAAGGATACTACAGCTGGATGTTATACCCTCCACATTATATGTGTTGGACTTATTAAGAATGTAACTCATTCTTACCTAGTTGTATCATAAGAGCATCATCACCATAGAGAAAGGGTAGTAGCTACAACGATATATATAGGATATAAATATATCCGGGTTGATGCTCCACACGAGTATCACTAGTTCAGCTTGTTACTACCACACTGAACCTCGTTCATGGAACCAGCTCTCAATCCAGTAGGTTGGGTTCCCGCTGGCGAACTCTATTATGGGCTTAACCACATCTCCCTCAATGAAACTAAGACTATACTTCTACCCTTAGTCAGAATGACTATGTTTTTTAGGGTCAGACAAATAGCTTAACAGCCTTTTATTTTTAAGTGATAACAATCAGAGATTAACTCTTCATGATCACATTATTATGACTCTTGACATCCTTTATAAGACCTATAAAGCCTTTAGGTAATTGTCAGTCTCCTCCCATATGGGATCATAAGGTAGTTATAAAGTTTTTCTTATTGCCTTAGTTTCAAAATAAGCAAATTATACCATAATAGTTTATGATAAAGCATATATTCATTACATTTGATTATTCCAGCATTTAAATTATATATGTATATATATAAATTTAATTTGATAAAAAATAATCAAGAAATTTATGTTATCAAAATCATTTTAATGCACAATTAGTGTCAAAATCTAAGTATTAACATGTAATTCAGATATCTAAAATATAGGTTAAACATATATTTATCAAAACTTTAAGAGATGTACATGTGCTAGAGAAAAATATTTATTATCTATTCTAGTCACCCTATTAAGACATTGATGATGTCCTAGCAAGATATCTTAATTTGCCATACCATTTATATTCTTAATAGTATCTGAATTTTCATCTTAGACAAATCATCATTATAATAATTTAGTGATTAGGATATAAAATTTAATTTTCCCATTGTACATTCAACTTTATTTTCACAAATAATACATGCATATAATGTATGCAATATATATATATATATATATATATATATATATATATATATATATATATATATATATATATATATATAATATATATATATATATATATACACATCTTTAGTTTTGAAAATATATCACATTTAAAATCTTCAAAGAAATTTTAAATAATTTAAAAATATTTATAATTAACTGTAAAAAATTATAATATCCTTCTGAAGATGTAAAGTCTTCAAAAAAAAAGACTTGAAGTGCATGACTATGTAAATGTAGTAGTCATTTAAAAATATTTTAACTATAAAACGATGCACTCATAATTTCAAATTTTCAAATTTAATATATATATATACACAATTTAATTAAAATTTGAAGTTTAATATTTTCACAACTTAGATAAGAATTCTCTTAATTTTATTAATATTAAAATCATGAATATACTTAAATAGGAGATATATAAGTTTTTGACAGCTATGAAGGTATATAATTTTAATATAATAAGTAAAATTTATAGATGAGAATTTTAACTTGATATAATATCAATTATATCTTATTATTTGAAAGTCATTAATGAAATAAAACAAAATATATAATTTTATCTTTAGAAAGTAGGAAATTATGATTTTTAAAGATCAAACTGAAGTTTGGTTTATAAGGAGTCCAATATATTATATCGTAAGAAAGTCATTAATATTTTAACAACATAACCTTAATTGATCCCAATTAGATTTGGATAGGGGCAAAGCTGCACATGACTATGATCTTAATTAACATATATATTTACAAGAACTCAAATTATAAGAGTTAAACCAGTAGAACCCTAGTTAGATATAATAGCTGAAGGATCCATTCTCTATGAATTCTTATTATTCCTTTATCAGATTAACATGAAGAATTTTTTATTATATGCCCTACATGCCCCATAAACCAAAAGAAGAAACACACCATGAATACAAAAGAATCTCAGTGTTCTAAATGAGTAACTGAAGAGTTATTGGCATAGATCTACATCTATCATTAAGCAAAAATAACCTTTTAGAATAGAAAACCAAACATTTCACTGATTTGAGCCAACCAAAAACAGAAAATGGCATGTGTACCAATTAAGAAACTACCTAACAAAAAGACTCAAGTATCAGAAGACATTGACATAAATATATATACTTGAACTTTGTACTGTGTTAACTGCTAAATCTATTTTCCGCATTTACGCAGGGAAATCAACTGCAAAAGAAAGTAATTATGACTAAATGACATAAGAAGCATTTCTTGCTCCACAAATTGCCAGCTCCTTAAAGGAGAAATAAAACAATGACAATAAAGAGTGAAGGCCCTTGTAATTATGAAAGACCCAAATTAGTAAGTTAAACAAAAAGAACATATTTATAGCTGAAGAGCAAACAACTATTAAAGCATTACAAAGTCCTACTTGATGGAGCCATACAGATTCTTCAACTTGTTGGGGAGCCTTAAGTAAAGTCACATTTAGTAAATTACACATATCGATGACATTAAATTAAATAATATCATTTGGTAACTTATGTTATGAAAACGAAGGATCACATTTTCACACATCTGAGTATTTAACAGCAAATCCAATGTAGTAGATTTAACAAATATAACCACCTTCCAAGTATAAAACTGCAAAGGTACGAGTACAATTATGAATTAGTAATTTCAGTGACTGCAAATAAGAGTAGAAGAACTAATGCATATATCAGAACCATGATTCAGCATTATTGACCCTTCATAAAAAATGATTATTTAGTTCTCAACTAGAACAACAGAAACCCATTATTGTTTAAAAATAGAAAGTTCAGTTGCATAAGGTTCTTGGTTACAACTTGCTAGGTGAAGAGCTAACTGAACAATCAAAAGCATAGAAAGAAGCTTGCTTTGAGTTCACAACTAGATCCCAGATTTTGCCCTAATCAGACCAGACTTTATCATTTGTCTAAGCCTAATAAAGTAGTAATCTGTAACTAATCCTACTTTTTCTTACTCATCAAATCATTATTCTAGCAAAGTAATCTAACTTGTCAAGTAACTTTGTCTATATGTAATACACAACCAAAAGATCTTCATAATGCCAAAGAGCAATATTCCTAACACATGAGAAGTTATTATTACACCTAATGAGTATAAATAGAGAACAAAATTGCAGGCCTGTAAATGAAAGCTATCAAGGGCTGATGTTTCAGTGATCTCAAATGAAAACAAGAATTATCATTTTTAACTCAGCTAAACAATTTCAAAAGATAGAACATAAAAAGAAGCTCACTGGAAGTTAAAATGATCAGTCTTTTTTAAATTTCATGATCAAATAACAGTTTTGCAAGAATTTTATTAGGATAATAACTTGTAAGAATCAGAATAAAAATTTTGTAAGAACTTTAATCGAGTAAAATTTGCAAGAATTGAACTCTAATTTTCAATATAGATCTTTGCAAGAACTCAATTAGTTTATTTCTAGTAAACGAAACAGATTAATATTAATTCTATTACATGAACCAAATAAATGAATTAGTTCTTGAGTAAAAGACAAGAATCTAACAACTAAAAATAATTTGATTTGCAAGAAATCAATTTTACAAAATGTAGTGGCTGGATTATTAATTGTTAGTAAATATTAGGAATTATTTTGTAAGAAATTAAAATAGTAAGAATTTGTGTTAATTTTTTTGCAATAATTTTAATCAAACAAAATTTGCAAGAATCTATATAATAGTTTATAAGAAAGATCTTAATCTATTTAATTTGTGTGAAGTAGGGAATAGATTAAAGAAATCCTTTGTATGAATTAGTTAAATAATTAACTACTCGTAAGAGTATAACAATATACTTGTACGAAATTAGATAACTATTCTATTGCATAAAATAAGTGTTTTACAATAAACAATAATTAATTAATTTGAATGAAAATTAATTAACATGAAAACTTTATTTGTCTTCTAGATTGTTGGAAATTTTATCCCTTTAAATTAAAATATGTAATAATTAAAACTTAGCACAAATCAAATTAAACGTGTATCAATTACCAAACATGCAACAAAATTAAAATAAAGAGTCACTGCCCTAAAAGACAAATGGTCGGCCCTCTCGTCTAGACGTCGAATTGGCCCCATCAACTAGCGGTAAAGACTCCCCCAGAATCACCAGCACCTGGGCTCGGACGCTAGCAACAGGCCTCTGCTTAGATTCAGAACGGTTGCCCAAAAATAAAGAAAAGAGAAGAAAATTTAATTTAGACTGAAGCCCTTCTCACGAAGAGTAGGCCTCAAAAGAAAATTTATAGGGAAAGAAGAGAAAATAAGAATTGTCTGTTGAGAACTGAGGTATGATTCTATTTATAGCCTTAGAACCCCAGTTGTTGTAACAATTCCATCAGAAAATCTAAGCAGTTGAGATATTTTCTCAACTAAATTAGATCCTGAGACTTGATCAAAGTTGAATAGGTAAAACAAAATTTGAAATAAAAGTTTTTTTTCCTTTTATTTTAATTCAAAAATCCAACACATAGTTATACTTCGGGTTGTTTTTTTCGCCGTAAAAGACTTAAAAGTCCGTAATTCGTAAATGACTTGCAACCCAATTACAACTACGGCGTTTGTTTGGACCGTAATTCGTAAAACACTTACGCAACTCAACTACCACTCACTTGCAACGCAATTACCACTCACAGCTCAGTTACAATTAATTTTGTGGTCATGCAAATTTGTATTATTTTTTATGTTAATATTAATATTTAGCATTTTAATATTTATTTGCAATATTATAACTTTTTAAACCACCAAATAGTTATTTTTGTGGTCAACTTTTTTACTTACGACTTACACATTACGACAACCAAACACCGTAAAATACAACACTTTCCCACTTACAACTTTATATTACCAACCAAACATCGTAAAACTTACATGCATGTAACTCATTTACAACTGTAAAAGACTTTACCAATTACGACTTACGAATTACGGCCAATTACGACAATCAAACAGACCCTAAATGGCTCAAATACACGGCTGATTCCACTATTTAGATTTGTCTTATAAATTGCATTCAGTTTATTTTTTTATTGTCTCAAGGGGTTTCCTTTAGAGTTGCAGAACAAAGCAAGATGTTTGTTTGATCTAGAGAAAACTTATGGCCAGCATCAGTGTACTGTTCCTGCGCAGGAGTGGTTTCTCCCAATGCCTTCAGTGGAAATAGAAGACATACTTGAAACAATGTAATTTTGCTCTCTCTTTCCATTATTTGTTCGCTTTTCTTGCTTTCATCATTGGGTGTGCGCTTCCATTTTATTATCTGCATCTTGTAGTATATTTCCTTGAGGAGATTCAAAGGCTCCAGGAAACAATCAACAAGAAATGGGTTGTCATAGAAAACTAGATCCAAAAATTAAGAAAATGATAAATTAAGGGTCGTTTGTTTCGCGTAAAACTCCGTAATTCGTAAATGACTTACTACCCAGTTACAACTACGACGTTACTACGGCGTTTGTTTGGAACGTAATTCATAAAAGACTTACGTAACTCAACTAACACTCACTTGCAACCCAGTTACCACTCACTTACAGCCCAGTTACAGTTAATTTTGTGGTCATACAAATTTGTATTATTTTTTTATATTAATATTAAAATTTTTTAATATTTAACTTTTTTTAATATTTGCAGTATTAAAACTTTTAAAATCACCAAATAGTTAATTTTGTGGTGAACTTTTTCACTTACGACTTATACATTACGACAACCAAACACCGTAAAGTACAATACAATTTCCCACTTTACAATTTTATATTATCAATCAAACACCGTAAATTTACATACATGTAACTCATTTACAATTGTAAAAGACTTTACCAATTACAATTACGAATTACGGCCAGTTATGACAACCAAACAGACCCAAGCGGGGGAATGTATCCAATACAGTGTTTCAAAATATCAACTTTTTCATGTCACCTAATTTGGCTTTGTAATTGCTATAAAGATTGATAAAAATCATAATGTCAGATGCTAGATGAATTATGTATAGTTGCTCAATGAAGAATTTCAAAGATCTCAATTTGGACTTGTTTGAGCCACACAGAAACACACAACCAGAAGTGTATATTCTTCCAAGCCAAAGAGGTTTGATGGGGATCAAGGAGCCACAAAATTAACAACATAAAACGAGTTTCTTTACAGATTTCAGTCTTGAATTGTTAAGTTTGGTTAATTATTAGAATCTAAATCAGCTCAAAAGCCCACAAATCTTCATATTGTTAACCTTGGTTTCATTCCTGTTCAAATTAGTCCTTCTGTTCTTAACCTAAATCCAACATAAATAGGTTCTTTCCTAAAACCAGCCACATTCCAGATCTGAAAGAAACTCTATTTATTTCCCCTTTTATCATCTTCTCCATAAAACCGACCAGCTCCCATGACAAGACCTCCATATAATCTCACTTTTATTCCAAAGTCCTCTCGACATATCCAAAAACTGGCAAATCAACATATCTAAAACAAAACAGAAGAACTTAGTTCTAATCGAAATTGCATCACAAAGTTTGAAAAATCAGCCAAAGGCTACATGTACGGCTCTATCACAATGGATCTAAATCATGTTGATCCATCCTGACCAATATCGCCAATATACATGATAACAGGTGATACAAGCAATTGTGGATTTAAAGTACCAAAAGTTGAAAATACTGACTTATCCATGCATTGATTGAAAGAATCAACATTTTACAGTTAGAAATTTTCAATCCAATAAGACCAATTCTCAAAGCTGAAACCATTCTTTCCTTTTAATGCACAACAGAAATATAATCAATTAGATAACTAAAAGTCCTGAAAAAATGATTGGTTAGTTGGATAGATCTCTTACTATATTTGATTGAATGCAATATAATGAATTATATCATATTCAGTTAAGCTCTTTATCTCAATAAACGATAATTTGCATTTCTCTTGATTCATAATTGGGTTTCAACTAAATAACTGAACATAGATATTAACTTCTATGATATTATTTGAACTTGATAAGCATGCTAAAAATTGATAAGAATTGCAAATTGTCATAAAAATTAACTTCTTAAATTATTTGGGTTATGTTAATAATTCTATACCATATTTTCAAAAATTACTGTTGCATCCATTATTGAATTATTCAAAAAAAATGTCAAATATTGCAAGTTATATTTTCCTTTTTTTAATTTTAAAATATTAGGTTTTGTAAGCCAGAGGTCCAAAAAAAATCCAATCAAAACGACTCAAAATTAATCTTGAAAAAGACAAGCCGAAATCACGACTAATGCCTAGATTACAAGCCATACCTTTAATCCTCGTAGGAGCTACAAAGCTTTGGTGTACTCGCAAGGAGTAGTCACTTTAAGATTGCACAACTACTTAGATCCAAATCCAAGTGGATTAGACGCGTGTTTAAAAAGTATATTATGAAAATTGAAAAGTACTACCGTGCAGAAAGCCAAATTGTGGCCCAAAAAAGGATACTCAACTTGTAAATAAATGTCATAAATATAATTCCCTTGACCTTCACTAAACCTTCAGAGTTTTGGTATAGTAACAAGGACTTTAAGATCACATACCATTTTAGTGGAAAAGACATCAAAAGAATAATTTACATTACACTTGCAATAAAGGTTCAATACATTAAGCTATTCTATAAAAAGTTTAAAAGTCAAGGCTTGTTCCTTTTTACAAAGCTATACGAATGTATGATAAATTAACTTTTAGCATATATTTTACTATTATCAAAAATGTCCTTTCTCATTTGCATGCAAAAGCATAATACACATGTAAATATTATGTAACACTCTTTTTCTTTGTTAACATTGTTATTATAATCATCACCTTCACCATCATTATTATATAAACTATATCATGTCGGCATGGCTGCATGTTCTACTTTATGATTGGATTGTCATGTCGCCGCGTTCATGCATTCCATGCTCACACATCCCTCTTAAACTTTAAAGATAAACATCAAAAAAAAAAATGTCCATATCCCCAGTAACTCTAAGAAGACAGGGAATCAAGGGCAATCCTCTCAGGTGCAAAAAGATGTCAAGAAAATATAACTCAACTACTGACAACTTGCCAACTATCACTAGTTTTCCTGACAATAACCGATCAATCTGTATGGAAGTTCAACCCCGAACTTATTAAGAAAAAAAATCTCTCCTGGACCAAGTCAGTTTTGTTTAAGTACAAGTTAAAAATAGTTCCAGTCTCAGAAAGTGAAAGTGCATCTACATAACAGCATCCACATGACATAATTCATCTCCTTGGTGTTAGATAATTACATTAATACATAAAAGTAGACAGCCAAACATTAAATAGCTTTCTCCATTTCATCATGTGTGTGTATTTGATTGGTAAGAACGATTTTATTGATATCAGGGAATTTAGAACAGCTATACACAGTTGAGTCACCATCCCTCTAAACCTGTACTTTGGTATGTAAACTCTCTCTGAAGACAAAAAACTAAGAAGAAAGATTATCATCTGCTCAACTTCTTTTCTCTCGAAGCCTCTTGCCCTAGTATGCATGCAATGCTTTTCCTGGTTTTCACTTTCTTTTCTGATTTTCTTCCTAGGTTTACTTCTCTGCAATTCCTTTCGCTTTGCGTTGACTTCCGTTTATGTCTTAGGGAATCAGAGCTCTCTTGCTACTCAGTACTCTGGTCAATTGTGGTCTCTCTCTCTCTCTCTCTCTCTCTCTCTCTCTCTCTCTCTCTCTCTCTCTCTCTCTCTCTCTCTCGAAACCAAACTCAGCACACTCAAAGTCTGGCCCTGCCACCTCTAAGTGTGGATCTCCCTCCTGTGAGACATCCATCTTAAGACAATCTGGTTCCTCCATGCACTCAAGAAAGTCTCCATCTCGTGGGCTCACTCTCTCTGAGGGTTTCGCCCACTATTCCTTGGCAAGAAGGGGTTCCCTATTTTTCTTGCCTTCCATCCCAATCTCATTGTCACCCTCCTTAGGAGTGGCAGAGTCAGGATTTTAAAGACGGGGGCACAAAATAACAAATAGGTGTGTCGTTGGCTTCAGACATCTCTTAAAAGAACTAGAGAATTTTTTTGAGCGAGACAGGAGGGGCACAAATCAAGGGCCCAGAACATTTTTCGGGCGAGACCGGGACCGGGGGCCTTGGCTCCGCCACTGCTCCTTAGGCACTTAACCATGGGGGGCATTGCTCCTTTGAGCACCAAAAGTAGTACAATTTCACACTCTGGAGGCATTCACTCATAGTCCATAATAATTTCAACGAGCACTCCCCTCAAAACACCATGGGTTGACCTTTTATAATGGAGAGAACATTTGGGATCTCTCACCTTGCTCAAAACAAGATCCACCCCATTAAAAATCTTGTCCTCAAAAAGCTCTGAGGGTATTATCCCATTGTCTTTTCTTTCTTTAATTTGTGATAAAAATTACACAATGATCTCTCAGGTCTCAGTTGACTTTATATAACAGACAAAACATTCAAATTCTCTCATCTTGTGGGGAAAAAAAAAAATTATATACCTCTAGAGCCGTCATCCATCTCTTTGTGTATGTGACAATTGATATAACACAGATGGTGAAATTAACATCCGACAGTTTTGAAAAGAAAACAAAAAAAAGTAACTATGTTTACAACAATAATGGATTACTCAGTAGGGAACTTTAAACCTTAACTAATGCAATTACACTTGACAATTTCTGTCAAAGAACATGTGTTCCCAAAACCAATTTCAAATTTAGCAAAGAATACCTAACTAGAAGCAATTCTAGAACTTGCAAAAATTGGGAAGCACATCTAAACAATCTATTAACTCCTTAGCATTAGATAGTTACAGTATTATGGCATGTTCATTGCTTGTGCAACTAGATGACCGTGTGTAGGTATACTTAGAAAGATGTAGAAAGTTACCTCAAAATGCCGAATGGCGAAATTGTGCAAAATTTAACCCTATTAAGTAGCAAAATGCAAAAAGAGACAAAACAAACTTATTTATAGAATTATAAATATTAGGTGTACAAAATGCATATGCCAAAAATTATTTTAATTTTTATTGCTTCCTTTGCTTTGATTGGTGTGTAAAAGAGAAACTCTAGAGGTTGTATATGTAAACTTTTGTTATTCTAGTTTGCACCCTTAGTAGGCATGGGCCTAGCAAGCCACACAAATAGATTGTTAAACTTTTCTTTGACATGCCACCACATTTAAAAAGTTTTATATCTTTTTTCATATTAGTATAAATTTAAACTCGTAGATACGCAATACGCAAATAGTAAATTTACAGTGATAAAATGCATAGAAGTGTGGTTTATACAAATTTCAATATATTGCATGACAAGACTTTTGAAGGTTGGATATCATTTTATATTTAAAAATGATGAATCACATTTAGCATAGATATACCTAGTGGGTAAGGTTCCAAGCGAAATAGTATGTTTCTATTTATTTTTTTTATTTTTTTTAGAATAAATCGGAGGCAAGAAAAGTAGCCCGGCGTTTCATTAAAAAGTACTTGACAAAACTTCAAGAAGGGTACACAGATTGTTTCTAAAAATTAGAACACATTAACTCCTAATTGCGAGGATTGTCACATGTGAAATGGCATAAAAGAGACACTAATAGGTGTGGTGGATATTGGTAACAAGTAGCTTGTGTCTGTCCCAAAAGCTGGTGACAAGATTTTCCATAAGTACATGATCGATCACCCCATGCTAGCCCATGCTAACTGGAGCCTAAAAGATCTAAAAATTTCAGTTATTTAAACCATTTATATTGTTATTGTTATTAATATTTCTTCAGTAACCTATTATTATTATAACAAAATACATTCAAAAAACCACACAAAGATATGTAGTATAATATAGATTTCTATGCTTACATGCACGCGCGCGCGCATATATTTCACATTCCATTTTATTCCATATAAGATACGCATACATTCCATTTTATTATCTGCCAGAGGACTTCAGGATTGAAGATTGCCTTCGCTTCCTCAATACTACCACCGACTTCTAACTTCATTAGAGTTGTTTGTATAGGCTGCATTCAAAAATGTGTGAAGTAATTATGGTTTAGGTTTAGCATATTAATCCAAAATGTCATCTTTGTAATAAATTGAATACCTTGACAGAATAATTATGAGTATTTGGCATCTTCCGAGCTTTTATGATGTCCTCAAGTTTTAATGATGATGACACCTCATCCATCAAAGTTTTCAATCTGCAAGTAATCATAAATCAATAGTTCTAAATATTATAGAGTTTCCACGTCTAGCAACAAAAATGAACATCAGTGAGTTGAAACTGCGCTTTAAAACTTCGCTGCAGCTAGTTAACAAGACAAGGCTAAAATAATCATGACTTAGAATTATATGACAATGTGAATTATAAGACAATGCCATTTATATGAGTTTGATAGCATACCTATGAGTTTGATAACATCCCTAATATATGAAGCATATATATTTCATGAAAAAGCCACACTCCTACAAATACACAGATGCTCTAATACTTGGTGGATAACCGTCAAATACATCCAAAATAAATAGTAGAGATTAAGGAATTGAATTTATGCCTAACAAATATAGTTTATGATTAAATTTAGAAGAATTTGCAATTGTTTGCCTTCTTTGTGATTCATGAATAAGGAAGCATGAGCTACATTGATTTTTATTTTTAAAAAAAAAGAGGTTTAAAACTTATAAATCAATAATAACTCATGCAATCTTTTGATTTTTTTTTAGAGCAAGTTGCAACCTAATGCACGTATGATTTGAAGCCCAGAGCTCTTGCCCACTGCATGCAAAAAGAATTACCACCGTGCTACACTGGCACATGCCTTTTTCATGCAATCATTGTGCAAAAAAGGCAATCAATGTAATTGATTCGAATTGAAATTTTAAAATTGATTTCGTTTAGTATATTTGTTTTATTTTATCCTTTAATCATTTATTATGCAATTAATGCATGTTACACATAGTGATAGAAAACGTAATAATATTTATACGTAATGTATTCATATATAATATATTAGAACTTTTCAAGAATTACCATAATATCGTGTCCATATTATATCATATTACATTGTAGAAAATTGTTGACTAATTTCATACAACCAATTAGTGTGTGATAAACTTGTTAAGTGATGCATCTATGAGTGTATTTAGCTCTGTGAAACCCAGTGAAACACATGAAACCAAGGTTTATATGGCATCATGAGACTCATGGAGACCATTGTTATGGGTTGTAAATTTTGTGGCAAGCTTTGGGATGAAAAATATTTTTATATATCAGTAATGACACCTCACAGTGTGCTCCATCTCATTCCCACTAGAAAATAAATTTTGTTTATAGTTTTTTTAGTGGTCTCAATTATTTCACTTTTGGAGTGAAACCCAAACCATGAATCCGCTTATTTGCAAAGACATAGCCCGCTACTTATGAAACCTCATGAAACCTGAGTTTCACAAGATTTTGTGGAGCCAAACTCAATAACCTTAAAAGTAAAACGTGAGCTTCATGCAATTCCAAGGTTTCACCTTGGGTTTCATTGAGCCAAACACACCCTTAATTTGCAATCTGTATGGTAATAGTCATACTTAAATGTATTAAGTCCTATTAACTCCCTTGTTATTAATTCTTATATTTCAACTTTAACCACTATTTTCTCAAGATGGTTACCATTCATATTCTCAAGAATAAGCATGCATTTTTCTTATATAGTTAGAATATATATTTAGCATTTTGGCATATAGCCATGGTGCGACATCTTAAGACTTCTTTTTATGCATCATGTAAACGTGCAAATTAGTAGCACATATATTGAATATATATTATTATAAGACCTTAGTAGACAATGGTCGGTCTATAACTTTTAACCAAAACAGAACGCGTAGACATGTCTAAGTCTAACTAATGAATTTCAAAATGTAACTACATAAAACTATAAGAACTTACTTTTAATGCATATAATAGGAAATAAGAAGTGGCTTTGCACACACATTATTACCCAAAATAACCTATATAACTTGTTTCTTTAGTTTTAGCCTTTAGGAATGAGAAGGTTAGCTTACATTAACAATAATGTGCAATCTGATAAACCTTGGACTCCACAAGACAAAGCTGAATTAAAGGAATCGAATAAGTAAAAGTGGTTGCCATTTTACCTTCTTTCAGTTTCACCATCTATTACAGGAAAATCACTTCTATAATTCTCCTTAGCAGAGGTTAGAGAAACAGTAGGCTCTGAATATTCTCTCTCCTCTCTAAGTGATATCTTGGGAAGGTCAGAATGCATACTTCCTTTTAAGGATTTCACTTTCTTGATATTGGTTTTGCCACCTCTTTCACCACAGAATAACTCAATTTTGCACCTGAATGCTTTTTAAGTAACTTATTTCGCTTAGCTGAAGGCCAAACTTTGGACACATGAGATACCTGTCGCCTTTTCAATAGCATCCTGATTTTGCTTTTCTTTTCCTTCTCAGATATTCTCGGAAATATAATATGGTTTCTTATAGGTGTCACAAGGTTTCATCTATCTTATCCTTTCTGCAGTAAACAAAGAGTTTCCATATCAAATAAACATAAAATAAGAGGAATAAGAGGAGGATAACTAGAACTTTACTGTAAAGGAGAACGTACAGGCAATATATCAAGATACAGTTAGGAAGGAGGCCAACCCAAGCCCTCTGCGGGAACCTTCTGATTCCTCAAATGCAATCTTTCTGAACCATGCAATGATAACAGTCATAATTGAAAAATAAAATGGACAAACTTGATTAGAAAAATTCAATTCAGAATTGTGAGATGAAGCTTAAAGTACCTCGGCAAGCATTTCCTGTGATATGACCTGGGCCAGCGTCTGCAAATTGCAAATCAAGAATCTCTTTGTTTTATCCTTCTTTACAAACAGTGCATGTATGGACAGGGCATATAAATGGTTGCCCAGATGCAACATTCTCCCGACATTTTTGTGTTTCTCCCTCATTTTCTGGGAAGAGTAACTTTGCAACACAGTTTGGATGGTAAAAGTATCCGCATGTTGCTGAGCACAAGAAAATACCTGAAAAATACAAATCATGAGTTTGAAAAAACCATCTACAACAAAATTATAAATGCTGCAAGAAAAAACTGACTACAAGCTGACAGGTAACAAACTCAAACGCCAATGTTGGCAGCGATAACAATATACAGAATGTAGGTAGTATATCCGAAACAGCAGTTAACAGGGAGATTCCAATTCAGGTGGTTGATGAGAATAGCCCTCAGAGTTCACCTGGTTTAAACCAAAGGCACGTAGATGGTGGTCAGGCCAGCTCTGAGTAGGGAGTGAATGAGTTGAATAGTAAGATGTCTTTAGTTATCTTAACATGGTTCAAAGTCACGGTCTCGGCCGCCAATCGGCGGGCACTGAGACGCATCGGTCGCGACGTCTCGGATCAGTCTTGGGCGATACACACAAAACACTGCATAGAAAGCTCAAAAAATTCTGAAAAAAATCACGACAAATCTTAAAAAAATATAAAAATCAATATTTATGTATTATATGTCCAAAACATATTGACTATCAAGAAATAGAGAGAGACGGGTGCCTGAAGTTTATTTTGAGGAGTAATTGGGAAAATATGATGATTTGAAGGTAAATTTAGAAATATGAAAGATTTGAGTAGTAGATATAATAAAAACCCAAAAATTAAACAAAAACAAAAAAAGAAAAGGTTAAGAGAGAGAGATCGTGAGAGGGAGCAGAGAGGGAGAGGGGAAGGGTTAAAAAAGAGAAAGAGATCGAGTGAGAGGGAGAGAGACAGAGAGATCGGAGGGAGAGAGGGAGGGAGGGGAGGGTTAAAAGAGAAAGAGAACAGGTGAGAGAGAGGAGACAGACTGAGAGAGAGAGAGAGAGAGATCAGAGGGGAGGGAGGGAGGGAGCGGGAAGAGAGATCGGAGGGGAGGGGAGAGATCAGAGAGAGAGAGGCGGGCGGCGACGAGATCAGAGGGAGGGATAGAGGGGGGAAAGAGATCCAAGGGACAGGGGAGAGATCGAAGGGGGGAGGGAGAGGCGGGTGGCTGCGCGCGGGCGACCGACGGCGGCGGTTGGGAGTGCACTGTAGTGCGGGCAACCGGCGGCGGCGATCGAGGAGGTAAGCCCTAGATCGCTAGTGCCTTAGCATGTTTCTGTTTTTTCTTTTATGCAATGACTCGGACACGACTCGGTGATAACTCGGTCGAGTCAACCCGAGTCGTATCGGGACTCGGTCGAGTCAGTCCCGAGTCATTCAAAAATCAAGGGGGGCGTATCACGTCTCGGTATCGTCACGGTGTCCGCTGAGTCGGAGACAGTCAGTCGAGTCGTCTCCAATTCGGCCGATACTTTGAACCCTGATCATTAAATAAATAGCTCGGATGTTTAGATAGCAAACGGACGATGTAGGCACACGAACAAAGGAGACTATCCACGAGGCTCGTCACTATGGAAAATATATTTAAGGCCATGACTTCCACTATGGAGAGAATGTTCATTGAGATGGATAAGGGATATAGTTGTGCCAACGAGAAGTGGGGTCGGTGCCTTTGACGATCTAAATACCTTTTATGTTGAGGCGGTGGGGAGGGAAAGCTTGGGCCTACCTATCCCAATAGGACCCAATAAAGGGTGCAGTTGAGAGGTTCCAAGTAAGCCAAAGGGAGAACTTTTGTACATGATCGAAGTATGTCACGCATCTCATCCTCTCGAGGCTAAGGTAGATGTTGTTAGCAATAAGGTCAAAGAACAGATTAACAGAACCCATCTCCAGTTTGATGATCAATTGAAAAGGAAATAGGGATATGATAGATGAGCAACTAAGTGGTAGCAACATTCAGTTAAAAAAAGTCTGCATCTAATATTGACTCTGCTTCCTAGCATGTGGGGAACTCCTTTTAAGGGACTAGTCGCTAACATAAAGCAAATGGCTAGTCAGCTCAAAAAATTTTGTAACGGCCTTAATGTTAGTGTCGGGCCATCATCGAGAGGATATGGTCAAACAGCCAGTAAATACTATTCCAACTCAGGACCATGTTACAATTCAGCGGGGTAGACGTTACGACATCATCTTGTTAATCAAGAAGACACGACTGGTGTCAACCCCCAGGCAAGTGATAGCTCGAGTGGCTGCACTGGAGTAAGCAAAGAAGTCAGATTGAACAGAACCAGTGAATGGCCTAAAGAGGTGGAAGTGACTGGGGGCAATCTTCTCACAATGATCTAGGAGGTACCACACCACAGGGATTTCAGGGACGAATTTTGGTCAGGGAAGCTTACTGCCGGATCAGATTACCAGTGCAACTAATCAATGTCCGCAATGGACATCAGGCACCACTGTTAGAAGACTCGGCCGAATCGGATCCGTCTCGGCACCCGCCGAGACGAGTCCGAGACCCGATTCGAAGAATCCACTCAGAAATGACCGAATCGGTCGTGACTCGGAGTTGACTCAGCCGATTCGGCCGAGTCACGATACGACTCGGACTGACTCGGTCGATTCGGCCGAGTTAGCTCCGAGTCAAGGCCGATTCGATTTAAAAAAAAACTTACCTGGGATCTAGGGCTCCTCCGCCTTCGCCGCCTGCCCGCTTGCCGTCGCTGCTGCCTGCTTTGCCCGATCTCTCCCCCGTCTTTACCGCCTACTCCTGTCCGCCGCCGCCGCGAGAGAGAAAGGGAGAGAGACATAGAGAGGAGAGGACGAAAAAGAGAGGGAAGGAGAGGGACAGGAGAGGGAGAGGGAAAGAGATGAGAAAGGGAGAGAGGGAGAGAGCCAGAGGGAGGGAGAGAGTAGAGAGAAGGGAGAGGGAAAGAGACGAGAGAGGGAGATAGAACCAGAGGGAGGGAGAGATTGGGTGATCTCACCTGATCTCTCTCTCCTTTATCCTTTTCTTTTTTTTTTGTTTTTTTAAATTTTTGAGTTTTCAACATTTACCCCCTCAAATCTTTTATATTTCTGAATTTACTCCCAAATCATCATATTTCCCCAATTACTCCCTCTAAACAAATTTGTTTTGGGCATGTGATACATGAATTTTAATGTCTATATTTTTTACGATTTGTCATGAATTTTTCATAATTTTTTGAGCTTTCTATGTGGCGTTTTGCGCGTATCGTCCGAATCCGATCCGAGTCGTCGAGACTGATCCGTCTCAGTGCCGGCCGAGTCGGCGGCCGAGACCGTGACTTTGAACCATGTCAGGCACAGGCAGTTATAACCAGCAGGCTACCCTGACAAACCGAGCAAGAATGGCAAATACATATATCCCTGACTATAGGGCATAACACACGTCACAAATAATGGTGTTGGCCAGACAATTCAGCAACCGCAATATTATGGTGGTGCAGTCATAGGACAGGGACAAATGCTACTATCAATGACTCCTATACCAAGGTTAAAGTTCTGGTTCGAATCCGGCTCAAAAGCACTCATGTAAGAAGGACAAAAGTGGTACAATGACAAAAAGGGACTTCAGTCTCATATTGGAAATGGAAAGAGATGGATATATATATATATATATATATATATATTATATATATATATATATATATATATAATTAAATAAGATTAGACCAAAGACTCTATAAGAGGTTTCCCTTTTGGGTCAAATTGAGTTTCATTACTATTAGCCCAATATCCATCAAAGTTAATGGGCCGTGTTCCAACACCCAAATACTAGCTTCAAGGCATGCACCAAACTACAATGTAGGTAATCCGACAACAACTGCGGCTCAATCGCCAAATGTTGAATGCACCCAATAACTCTCTCTCTCTCTCTCTCTCTCTCTCTCTCTCTCTCTCTCTCTCTTTGTGTGTGTGTGTGTGTGTGTGTGTGTGTGTGGTGTGTGTTGGGGGAGGGGGAGGACACCTAATGCACCATGTGAAATAATTAGGTCTTAGGGGAGAGGGAGGGAAAGAGATCATTTCCATATTATACATATATTGTTGTTTTACTTAAAAGCCCAACTCGTTTCCTTATGTTTTATCACACTGCACCTCAAGCTTAAACATAAACATCAACATGTCCAGATTGTTACAAATAACCAAACTCATGATCCACCAAGAGGTTTCGTCATCAAATCTACTAATTGATTGGAAGATGAGACGTGCCGAATCTTAATAATCTTACCTTCCATCACCTTTTGACAAACAAGATAGCAATCAGCCTTGATATGCTTGGTGGGCCATGAAAGACAAGATCCTCTGCAATGTAAATAATTACCTCTACCATCACTCTTAGCATGACGGGGGTATTCACGGAAGATAGATTGTTCGTATAGGCCTACTAAATTTGCTGCTATCCTCTCTTTGATGATCTCTTTTTCAAAAAGAAGAAAGTGTTAAAGCAAATGTCTACTTCCACAATGTTGATGGAGCATGACCTTTCCGCCAACAATGCAAGAAGGTGGTAAATTTTTTATAGTTAGTATCTAGTAGTCACAATTTACTTTGTCTTTACTTGCTTTAATTTTTGCATAAATGTGTTGATAGATTCTTTTTTAAACTAATTGTATTTGTAGGTCCAAGAAATCATTACAAGTGACAAATTTTTGGACAACGGCTCTCAAGTTTTTCCATCATTAGTGGAAGTTCTTTGAAGAGCCAACATCCATGGAATTCAGTTATAGTGTAATGGGAAAAGAGAAATTTGCATTAGGCCTTAACAAATAAGAGAAGAAATATCTTATAATATGCAAGTCTATTTGACAAAAGATGGATACCATAAAGTGAAGCACTACTTAAACCCCTTTTCAATTATGCTAAGGAGGATATTGGAAAGTTGATATCATATTGATGGCTTTGTTAAGTGAATGAGTGGATAAGATTGCTAAACACTTTCCTTGGTATCAACATCAGGGGGGCTTGGAATCTTACAGAGAATGGACAAAAGATTCCTAAACTCAACCCAAGTCTAATTTTCACTTTCAAATAAACGCACTTACTTCAATTTGCAAATAGCTTATTACACATTAAAGAAAAGTAACTATCTATTTCAATTTGTTAGCTTGATGCTAGTAACTCTTTTGAACTGATGCTTCAAATAAGGACGATGATAATGAGATTTTGAACTTAACAACAAGCTCTTATAGTTAGGAAATAAATTAGAGCATGTGTGAGATTGTATCACAAATATAAAAAACTCTAATTAATATTATTTTCTTTTGAATTATTTAATTATTACTTTCCAATGTATTGAATGATTCTCTTTTATGGATTCCAACACAGAAGAGAAATAGGCCAGGTCATAAGAAATTACATGACCTAGTCTTTGTCAAGTTCAATGCTAGACTTAAGGACGAACTTGCCATAAGAAATAGAGATCCATTTAGCCGCCTATGATGATGAAGAAAAGTCACTGAGCAGTTGGTCCACAAAACTTAAGGTGCACCGTATAGAGCTAGTGATGTTGGGTCTTTCCCGTAAAACAAATTACTTTGAAGCAAGTTGCAAAAGCAATAGGACCTAATCCAAAGAAAAGAAAAGGCGCAAGAACAAAAACTCACATGAGAGCAAAAACAACTAAAGAGGGAGCATCCTCACTGTTGAAATCAAAGGGCTAAATATAGTAGATGAAGAAGATATAGAATCATCATCAGAGTCATCATAAGGATGAGGAGCTAAAAGTTCCTTTGGATGATGCATGAGAGTCCGACTGATATTCCTTTGACATTTTGATTCTAGTTTATGTATGATCTGTAAGTTACATTTAATGCTTTTGAACTTATTATGCTTTTTGATAATGCATAAAATATAATTATTGGCTAACTTGTAACTTATAAACTCTTGGACCTTTGTTTCTCACTTTCTTTGCTTAGCTGTTTTGTTATTGTTCACACTATACTTTATGGTTAGACTTGAAGACCGTACCATGAATACTGATTGAATGATTGGATCATAATTGGATACTTGATTCAATTCTTTACATTTTTTCATTGATAGACGATATTTATATCTACTGATTATACTTTCATATTAAAGGTTGGGCATTTGGTTTGTTTATGGCATGAAACATTTGAGAAGCTTCTGCAATTGATCAATGATCATAGATTTATAGGCTTACTGCAAATTGCCAATGTAAGAATATCCTAAATATTTTACATAACTTTGCGTAAGAATATCCTAAATATTTTACATAACTTTGCGAGATTCATGTATCTATTGCCTTAATAAAAAATGCATCAAAAACATTTAGGACATATATTTACTGTTGATATGACACCAGACAGGTAATAGGATATCCGTGTATGTCACTAATATTTGTTGTGTTTGTGAAACTCAATATTTAGATGATGATTAAACTAATCAATTTATTACTAATTATTGTGTTAGCATTTGTGCTTACCGGATAGGTAAAGACACTTGAGATGGAGGATGGATGAAAAAAGCTTAAATTGTAAAATCAATATGAAAGGAGGTTGGAACAAAACTCCAACTATCCACTTTCAGATCTCTCAAAAGAGAGAGAAGGTTGTGCATTTAATGCTAGCTGAAAAGAGAAAAAGAAAAGAATAAGTTTTATATATGTTACCCATGCGTGGAGAGAGAGAGACAGAAGAAAAATTGACTCAAGTAGTCATATGTCACTCTCAACAAGTACTAGTCACTTAGTTGTCTCTTTTTGAATAAGACAAGTGGGCATGTGATAGGGATAAGCTCAAATGGGTAAGTTAAAATACAAGAAATTTAAAATAGAAAAGTACTTGTTTTCTTATCAACAAAGTCAATTATATATAAAATATTTATGAGCTTGAGAGACTACCTCAGCAACAGAATATATAAAAGTGAGAATTTTGTGCTGGAAAAACATGAAAGTATATAGTGAAAGAACCATTCTTCCACGAACAATAAATTCGAGAAAATCATGAAAAATCCAGAAAAATAAAAATACATATAGAGAAGTTCTAGGATCAATCAAAAAGTTGTTTGAAGAATCTTACTAGATAGGTAAGAACACTTGAGTTGGAAGATGGATAAAAAAAGCTTAAATTACAAAAACAATATGGAGGAGATTGGAACAAGAATCCAAGATCTACATCAATTTCAAATCAAGCTACAACAAGAACAAGCATCAAAAGGAGTAAATACAAGACTCAAAGATTGTTATTAAGTGACATCTAAGTTTCAAATCAAGCTATATCAAGAGCTAAGATCAAAAGGAGCAAATCCAGAGTAAACTTTCACATTCTTTAGATTTTTATACAAGTGTTTTGATGAAGTAAATTTTGTGGCGCATAGGAATTTTTAGTCTAGATTCTTCAAACAACTTTTAGATTGATCCTACAACTTCTCTGTAGGCATTTTCTCATTTTTTTTGAATTTTTTCATAATTTTCTCAAATTTATTCTGCATTAAAAAATGGCTCTTCCATAATATCCTTTCATGTTTTTCCAACACAAAATTCTCACATCTATATATATTGTTACTGAGATAGTCTCCCAAGCTCACAAATATTTTATATATAATTGACTTTATTGATAAGAGAGAGAAGTACTTTTCTAGTTCAAATTCTTTATACTTTAGCTTACCCATTTGAGCTTGTCCCCATCACATGCTCACTTGCCTTATTCAAAAAGAGATAACTAAATGACTAGTATTTGTTGAGAGTGACACATGACTATTTGAGTTAATTCTCCTTTGTCTTTCTCACTCTCTCTCCACACATGGCAACATATATAAAACTTATCCTTTTCTTCTTCTCTTTTCAACTAGCATTAAATGCACAACCTTCTCTCTCTTTTTTCTCTTTGCTGTGAACCCATGCCAATTGGGTCGAGATCTCTATCTGCAAAAATCTTCCCGTTGCTTGCATTAAATGCCCATCAAACCTTGCAGCTGGCTGACAATTTTTGAAGTAAATAGAGCCATTGTCTCTAAGGGGTATACATTCTCACTATTCCTATAAAAACAGTAAACAGATCCATTAGTAATGAATCAAGACAAAAAAACTGTGAATTAAATTGAGTGATCCACTTTCAAAATCCTTCAAAGAAATACTCAGAGCAATCAATTTTTATTTTTTATTCTCTTGCATTAAATTTCTGATTCTTCAAATCATTCAAAGCAAGAGTATTCTTCAGAAGAGCTTTTAATTTGAGCATTAAATTCCTCATTCTCTCTTTTAAAAGCTCTGTTTTCTTTTGAGTTGAAATCTTCTCATTTGCATTTAATTTTTCTTAAGGAGATTTCAATTCTAGATTTCAATAGTGATAAATTTATTGTCCAAAGTCTTACATCATTATCACACTTATAAAGCCTCCAAGTGTATATTTTTCTTTTGAGAATTGTGTGCTAAATTAGTGTTCTCATTATTGTGAAAAAGAAAACAAAACTTTTTATCGGTAGAAGAGAGACCTCTTCGAGTGGAAGTGTTGAAGTTCAATACCTAGGGTATAGAGAGTTGACGGTTGTACTAAATAGCTTCAGGAGGAAGCAAGTTTAGTAGATTGAAAATCTTTGAGAAGAGGCCCCAAGGTCGTGGACGTAACGGGTTGCCCGAACCACCATAAATCACTATGTATGAGATCTGTTTTTATCTGATTTTTAATTTTCACTTACTGCACAATTTTACAAGTAATCCTTTTGTTTTTGTTTCAGTTCAGCTTCTGTTCAAAACTGTGGAAGAACATTCTTCCACACTTTCTGCATTGTGGAAGAATATCCTTCTACGACATTTTTCATACTTATAATTTTGCTGCTCTAGAAAAATCTGGGTGTTTCATTCTAAAATCATATTCACCCCCTTCTAGGGTTTTACACTGTTTGGAACTTTGTCACATTATGGCCTCGACATCCCGACATTAGGACGCTGATGAAATGTCTGTGGAATTTAAACAAGTTTAATTTGCCAATACTCAAGAACCAACAACTTAGAAATGTGTTTCCAAGAATGAAGTAGAGAAAAAATTAGAATTCAGTTTTTCTAAGAATGGAAGAGAGAAATAAAGATTGCAGACTAAGCATCCTGCAAATGGAAATAGAAAGATAAAAAACAGCATACTTTAAACCAATAAGAAGAAACTCCATGTTTTCTATAGATAGTAATCAGTATGTATTCTGGTTTGTGTTTTGCAAAGGATATTTAATCGCTGAAGGATCTTTAATCTTCAATCTAATTTCTTTCTGATTTCAAACTTCAGTCATGACTCTTGCTTCAAACTTGTTTCTGAATAGCAATCTGAATTCTGATTTGTGGCTTGCAAAGGCTCCACTGATTTCATATTCAAATCTGCAGGCAGATTCAAATTAGGAATTCAAATTCCGATTCAGACTTCTAAATCTAAATCTCCCTCATCTCAATTTGATCTACAGGTTCCTAGGTGATCCGATTTGCTTGGGTTCGTTTGAAGATGATAATACACGTCACTGTCACTGGAAGGGAGAAGAGAGAAGGTTTATTAGGATTTGATGTTTGGTGTGAAGTACCAAACACCAAGAGAATTGGCTGGATATTTTTGATCGCACGTTGAGAAAGTGATATAGGTTCTGCAGTTTAAGAACTGAACAGCAAACAAGAGACATTACAAGGACAGTCTGGAATTCTGTCAATCAGACGGCTAAAATTGTTTCTTTCATAGATCAATGGATTGGTGTTAGATTTTGGTAATCTTGGAGTCGATTCCAAGGCTTTTGAGTGTTTTCAACGCAACGATGAAAGTGGATTTGGCAGATTTCACTATTTGGAGTAGATTTTGTAGAGATTGATGCATGAGTCAACAGTTTAAGGCCCGATTTCAGCACTTCTGAATCAAGTTTTGTTTGGTATTTTGATTTTGAAACTTTTGTTTGTAATCTCTGCATCTATTTGCACAGCGAAAGATTAAGGTCCGTTGGTGAATTTGCTTGGAAGATTTAGTTTGGTTCAGAGTTTTGGTCTAGGTTTTTGGTTTAGACAGCTTCAATTGGTTCAACTTCGGTTTATTTTCTTTGGTTTGGTTCCATTCTCAGTTTGGCTTAAAACTCGCTTTGGTTTCAGTCTTGGTTTGGACAACTAGTGGTTTGTTCGGTTTGTATTTCAGTAATTTGGTGGTTCGTCCTTGGGAATTTGTCTTACTTCAGATTTAGTTCAACTTATTTTTCGAATTTTGTAGTTCATCTTGGTTTAGCTTGGTTTTCTTTAGTTCGATGCAGCTCTGGATTTGCAAGATAAGAGGAAGATCTGTTTGGATTCTTTTTTGGTTTTTTCCGACAACCACTTTGGTAATTTGCATTCAACATCTATATCATGCAGCAGAGATCGTTGTGTCAAGGGAAGATCATTTGAGTTTGTTTCAGTTCTTTGGAGAAGATCGTTTGAGTTTGTTTCAGATCCAAGGGAGGATCATTTCAGTTGTTAGAGCTAAGGATATGCCAAATTAGAGTTATGAAGACAAACTCTAGAATATCGAGGTTTTAGATTAAGTAGGGCCAAAAAAGAGTATATGGAGTGTAAATCCAGTGAACAGGGAATCCGAGATTATAGTATTGTGAGACTAGATGGACAAGAAATACCGATGAGCAGTCATTTTAAGTACTTGGGTTCTATTATCCAAAGGATGGGGAGATCGATAGTGATGTCAACCACAGGATCCAAGCCTGCTGGTTGAAATGGAGGAGCGCAGCAGGAGTTTTATGTGATAGTAACATTCCGTTATAGCTGAAGGGAAAGTTTTATAGTACTGCTATTAGGCCAGCTTTGTTATATGACACAGAATGTTGGGCTATAAAGAGACACCATGCCCAGAAGATGAGTGTAGCAGAGACGTGCATGCTTCGTTGGATGTGCGGTAACACGTGGAGAGATAAGGTAAGAAATGAGGATATTCGTATTAAGATAGGTGTAACCTCTATAGAAGAGAAGATGAGAGAAAACCACCTACGATGATTTGGTCATGTGCGACGTAGATCATAGTTCAAGGAATCGGTCGAGTCGGATACGACGCGGCCGAGTCGTATCCGACTCGGCCGCCCACGAAATGACTCGGACCCCCGAGTCGAAGGGCAGTCCGAGTCGACCCGGGTCGGGTCCGACTCGGAGTCGGCTCGGTCAACTCGGCCGAGTCGCGGGTCGACTCGAGACCCGTGAACCGAAGATAGAGAGATAGATCTCTCTCTCACGCTGCTCATCTCTCGCTCTCTCTCACGATCTCTCTCTCACGCCGGGCCTGCGGATCTAAAGCAGAAAAAAATAACCCCGCCATCGCCGTCGTCGTCCCCTCACAAATACAAATCTCTCCCTAAATTTTCGTCGATATCTCTTCTCTCCCCTCTCTTTGTCTCCGTCTCTCTCTGTCCCTCTCTCCCCCTCTGTCTCCGTCTCTCTCTCCCTCTCCCTTTCTCTCTCTGTTCCTCTCTCTCCCCCCTCTGATCCTCTTTGTCTCTCTGTCCATCTCTCTCCCTCTCTGTCTCCGTCTCTCTCCCCTCTGATCCTCTCCCGTCTCTCTTTGTCCCTCTCTCCCCCTCTCTGTCTATGTCTCTCTCTCCCCTTTTCTCTCTGTTCCTCCCTCTCTCCCCTCTGATCCTCTCCTCTTTGTCTCTCTGTCCATCTCTCTCCCTCTCTGTCTCCGTCTCTCTCTCCTCTGATCCTCTCCCTCTCTGTCTCCGTCTCTCTCTCCTCCCCTGTCTCTCTCTGTTCATCTCTCTCTGTCTCTCTGTCCATCTCTCTCCCTCTCTGTCTCCATCTCTCTCCCCCTCTGATCCTCTCCTCTCTGTATAAACTAGTTTAGTTTAGTTAAATTTAGTTTAATTTAATTGAGTTTAATTTAATTTAAATTAGTTTAGTTTAGTTAAACTTAATTTTATTGAAGTTAGGTAATTAAGTTAGTTTAGCTTAATCTAGTATAAACTAGTTTAGTTAATTTAATTTAGTTAATTTAATTGAGTTTAATTTAATTTAAATTAGTTTAGTTTAGTTAAACTTAATTTAGGTTAATTTAATTTAATAAAATTTTGTAATTATAATTAAGTTAGGTAATTTAATAATTTTATTGAAGTTAGGTAATTAAGTTAGTTTAGCTTAATCTAGTATAAACTAGTTTAGTTTAATCTAATTTAGTTTAATTTAATTGATTTAATTTAATTTTGTTTTAATTTAGTTAATTTAGTTAATTTTAGTTTTAATTTAATTTAACAGATAATTTTTTAAATTTTAGTATGGCTCCAAAGCAACGCGATATTGGATGGGAATATGGTACCCCGGTTGGTGGAAGTAGAAAACTTGTGAAGTGTAATTATTGTGGGAAACAAGTCCATGGTGGTATCACTAGATTGAAGTAACATATAGCACATATACCCGGTCAGGTGGAAGGATGCTTGCGAGTATCAAAATAGGTATCTCAAATAATGAGACATCTTTCTGAATGTAGTAAAGAAAGAGCGGCCATAAAATCTGATAAAGAGCGACTTATGAGATCTTTAAGTGAGGAAGATTTTTATGATGTGACCGATGAAGATTCTGATAATGAAATTGAAGAAGTTGATGGTTTAGAAGGAGTTAAAGAAGACAACTAAAACAAGCTATGAAAGAAAATCGTGAAATGGCTTGGAGATCAGCAGAAGGAGTTGATATTGGTGGTAGTAGTTCGCAGCCTTCAGGATCAGGGATTAACCGTGGATTGCGTCGGAGTATGACTATGAGAGAAGCTGAAATTCCAGCTCGTGGTATTGATCCTTACATGTTCCCAACAAAACAGAAATCAATCAAAAGCATGTTCTCAACTGAGAATATTAAAAAGGTTGGAAAATCCATAGCGAAATTCTTTCACTACAATGCAATACCATTCAATGCAGCTGATAGTGGTCCTTACTAACAAGCCATGATTAATACTACTGCGGAGGCAGGCCCAGGTGTAAAAGGCCCTACAAGGTACCAGATTGACAATCTATATTTAGAGGAGAAAATGAAAGAAATTGAAATATATATTGCTTCAATAAAAACAAAATGGTCGCAGTATGGTTGCACGATCATGTGTGATGGCTGGAGTTCTCGGAATAGAAAGCCTATTGTTAATTTCATGATTTATTGTGATAGAAGCAAGATCTACCATACTTCTGTTGATACTACTAATATCTCGAAAACTGCCGATTATATATTCTCGCTAATGGATAAAGTTGTTGATGAAGTTGGTGAAGAAAATATCGTGTAGGTTGTAACAGATAATGAGGCAAGTTTCAAAGCAGCTAGTCACATGTTGATGGAGAAGAGAAAACATTTATTTTGATCTCCCTGTGCAGCACATTGCATTGATTTGATGCTTGAAGATATTGGCTCTGTGAAATCAGTCAAGGAGACATTAGATATGTTAAGATGATTGCATCATTCATTTACAATAGCCTCAAAGTGGTGAATTTAATGAAGCTATTTACCAGATATAGAGATTTATTGAGACCAGGTATAACACGGTTTGCCACCGAGTTTATTTCTATTGAAAGCCTTATTCGCTATGAGCAAGATTTGAAAATAATGTGTACGACTACCAAATGGCGTGACTTCAACAAGGAAATGAGTAAAAGAAGTGTGCGAGATAAGGTTTCTAATCTCATTCTGACTGACTGTTTTGAAAGAAGGCAAGAGAGGTCCAAAATATTATGGATCCTCTTGTTAGAGTCTTGAAGATAGTGGATCAGGACAAGAAACCTACATTATCTATTATATATGAAGCTATGGATAGAGCAAAATTGGCTATAAAGGCATCAAATAAGAACTGGAAGAAATACTTGGATATCATTGATAGAAGATGGGAGGGACAATTGCATACACTTGCATGTTGCTGATAATTCATTTGCCTAGAAATCATATTTGTTGATTAGAAATTGAAACTATCATATCATAACAATCATGTGCTTACATTATTGCAGCATATTTTTTAATCCAACACTCCAATATTCAAAAAACTTTTCTACACATCCAGAAGTGAGAAATGGATTAAAGGAGGTCATTAAAAGATTGGAGCCGGATTTGAATAAACAAGCAAGAGCTATTAATGAGCTAATAATAATTTATTTATTTCATCGATATAATGTTATGCAAATATTAACACTTGTGATGGGTATTCTCACAGATAAAATTATTTGTGGATGAAATTGGAGAATTTGGAAGCTCGCTAACTAGAAGAGCAGTGCAACAATCTCTTCCAGCTGATTGGTTGATTAATTATGGCGAAGAAGCTCCCAATCTGCAGAAAATTGCCATCAAAGTTTTAAGCCAAACATGTTCTTTATCGGTTGTGAAAGAAATTGGAGCACATGGTCGCTGATTCATACAAAATTGCGCAACCGGTTGGCAATGAACAAGTTGCATAAACTAGTATTTATGCATTACAATATGCAGTTGCGAGTAAGAAACTTGACATGCAAAAGCGGCACTGATGATTATTACAACCCAATTGATCTGAACAATATTTTCAATGATGATGATATTTTGGATGAGTGGATTCGTGAGGGAGAACAATCGATGTTACCACCAAATGACTTAGGTTGGTTGGATGAAGATATTCGTCGTAGTGACAAAAGTGACGGTGATGGCGGTGATGGCGACGATGATGGTGATGGCAGTGATAATGGCGGTGATGATGGTGATGGCGGTGGTGATGATGGCGGTGATGGTGGTGATGATGATGGTGGTGGTTATAGAGGTGATAGCGGTAATGATGAAAAGACTCGTGGTGTTGGTGAAGCCAACGAGGTGGTGTTATAACATGGGATTCAGAATATTATGCCACACAAGATACAGATCATGGAGCCCGGGCGGGGATTTCGCAATAACGTAGGCATTTGGATCGGTTGATCGATTTCAGTTCTAGCAATGATTATTAGAGTGGACATGATAACTACTCACATGATCATCATAGTCTTGAAGGTCATTTACAGGGATTGGGTTTGACATCTGGCCAATATTCTGGCACTGATTATTCTAGCACTGGTGAATATTCTACTAGTAGCACTGAATATCGAGGTTTTGGGTATTATCACCATGAAGCTGATATTGCACAACCGCTACCGCCATATTACTCTGATAGTGGATCCTCTGGCCAATCATCCCAGCCTACAGGATCTCACCCACAAACATATTATTATCCTTATGAAAACTATATACCTGATTTCTATACTTATCGCGAGGATGATGATAATGATGATTTTGTGCCTCCTCGTAATTCAATGTGAAAATGACTATATTAGCAGGTACCTATGAATTATTTTGTGCAATTTACTATATTATGCATATATATTGATATCTTTCTACCGACGACGCTTGTATGTATGCTTTCACGTTATGTTTTGAGTGCTAGGTGATATGTTTTGAATATGTGATACATGAATTTTGATGTCTATATTTTTTTACGATTTGTCATGATTTTTTCATAATTTTTTTGGCGTTCTATGTAGCGTTTTGCGCGTATCCTCCGAGTCCGATCCGAGTCGCCGAGACCAATCCATCTCGGTGCCGGCCGAGTCGGCGGCCGAGACCGAGACTTTGAACCATGACGTAGACCTACAAATGCGTCAATCCGTCGAGTAGAGCGTATCAATTTAGGGCAAGTTAAAAGAGCGCAGGGAGACCGAAGAAAAATATGGGTGGAGGTAATACGACAAGATATAGTGGCTAAAGGTCTTAGTGAAGGCATATTGCTCGATAGGAATGAGTGGAGAAAGCTGATCCATGTGCCTGATCCGGCGTAATTCTCTTTTGGTTCATGTAGCCTACCCCAAATACTTGGGACAAATCGCTTAGTGTTGTTGTTGTTGTTGTTCAGATCTTAAAGGAAGATCGTTTGAGCTCATTTTAGATCTCAAGAGAAGATTGTTTGTGGAGGATGTACACCAAGGTAACAAACCTAATTAACTCTTATGTATTACTTTTTATTTGATATTAATAACATTAATATGTTGGGGATGGGCTAGATGATGAGGGTGCTAAGGAGGTGTCAGCATAGCTAGGATGCCCTGGTGCACCTATGATTCCTATCATCTAACAACCTTAGAGGGGGGAAAGCTTCAACAAAAGCCCTAAGTTAAGCATACTAAAAATTTCAGACAAAGTAGTATGAAACAAGCAAAGAGAGACATTAATTAGAAATTGTCCCACTAAAAGTAATTTAAACCCAAATAACGCATAGCCTAGTCAACAAATCCACATTCATATTCTCACAAATCACATACCCAAATGGTTCTAGTGCAATGAGTAATTAAAAAAGAGGACATGTAATCAGAGAGCAGAAATATACCTGTGAACCTCACAAAATGTCACAAAAATTTAAGAAAAAAGGCTACGATTTAGTTCTGCAGAGAATATACGAAAAAACAAAGGAAAAAAAAAACAACCATTAAAATAGTAGTGATCCTAAATATTTCCTCTTTTGGGGATGAAAAATGATGATTTAGCGCCATCCATCAAGAAAAACACATAGAAAGAGAGAAAATAACAATAAACCTCATAAAAGCACTTTAAAGGAAGAAAACCCATGATCAGGAAATGAGAAAAACAAACACAAAAATTGAAAACTTACCCAAGAATCACCAAGAAAATGGATGGGGTTAGCACCGAAAGAGGAAGTTAATAAAGGGAGGGTTTGAGCTTCCAGAATGCTTTAGACCCTACCCTCGATTTCGCTTCATCGAAAGATTTAGGGTTTAGGGGGGAGAAAATTTTGCATCCTCCGCTGCTTTTGAAAGAGAGAGAGTGAGGTGAAAAGAGGGGGAAGAAAAGGCTGAGCGGAGTACGTCGGGACGAGCATTGTCTGGCGATCCCCACTGATTGTAATTGGTAAAAAAAAAACGATTAGATGTTTGTCTCCTGTAAATTCCCTCAGCTTAATTTTTTAATTTCACCAGGAAATGTTCATGGAGGGCCCACGCGGACCCCGCTAGGACAGGGCAAGAAGAAAAAATTTTTGCTCACCGCACTTTTTATTCACAGCGCTTACCACGGGCGTTGTGAGCCGTTGAATGATGTGGGCCCCACCGTGGGCCCTCACGGTGGGGCCCACCATCATTCAACGGCTCACAGCGCTGAGCGGTGTGCAAAAAAAGTTTCGGGTAAGAAGGGGGATCAAAATTAACGGGGTGAAGATATCATTGACTTGTTTTCATGCACTCTTTTCACCGGTAAAATCCTGTCGCAAACAAATAGATTTTTAAATGGGATTTTTGCGTATATACCCTCTCACATTAGCATTTTTCTCATTCACCTTCAAAACCTTTATTTGCATCTATACCCTTCCAATTTTAAAGAGTTTAAGGGCATACCCCTATTATCATAAGCTTGTTTTATATGACAAAAATACGCTTTGCATATTATGGTGGATAGAACTCTATCAGAGGTGACTTGATGCCCCTGCTCAAACATGTCACAGCATAAAGAAAAAGGAGAAAATCTTTTAGGTTAGGAGCATGTGCGGTTTCAGGCCCCTTCATGCGTGAGAATAAGTAGTCGGTAAAAAGAGAGGACCGTAGAGGAAAACTGCCGGTATAGTAGTGGTAGAATATCAGAGAAAAACTGCTAGCGTGGTGTGATATGTGCTTTGAGGATTAGGGAAGCGACCTCCTTCCCCGATAGAGAAGGAGAGGTATTTGTACTTGACGTTGTTGGTGGAGTGGATATATATATATATATATATATATATATATATATATATATATATATATATATATATATATATATCCTTCCTCGATAGAGAAGGAGAGGTATTTGTACTTGACGTTGTTGGTGGAGTGAATATGGTCTACCACATTATTTGTGGGCCGAGGCCGTTAATACATCATGCTACATATCAAATCGCGTTTTCTTGTGTAAAAATACTACTAAAACTTCTTTTGAAATGTACTTTTCTAGAAAACCAAATGTTTCTTATTTTAAAGTTTTTGGATGCAAATGTTTTGTTTTAAATACAAAAGATAATTTGGGAAAATTTGATCCTAAATCTTATGAGGCTATTTTTGTAGGTTACTCAAATACTAGTAAGCCTTATAGAGTTTTCATTAGATCATCATTGACTATTGAAGAGTCTATTCATGTTAAGTTTGAGGAATCTAACAAGTTTGTTAAGAATGTTGTAGAAATAGATGCATTGGATGAAGGCATGGAGAAAGTGACCTTGGAGGATGCTTCTACCATGGGAGACAAACCAAAGGATGATGAAGGAAGCAAAGCTAAAGTGGAAGAGGCACAAGGGAATGAAAATCAAACACATAAGGTGGAGCCTACTCAACACTACCAAAGGATTGGAGATACAATCCGCATCATCCCAAGGACCTCGTCATAGGTGAAGTATCAAAAGGGGTAACCACTCGCTCTAGACTTCATGACTATTGTGGTAACTATGCATTTATTTCTCATATTGAACCCAAAAATGTCCTCGAAGCCGAGGCCGATTCATATTGGTTGCTAGCCATGCAAGAGGAGCTCAATCAATTTGAGCGCAACCAAGTTTGGCACCTTGTTCCTAGGCCCCACGATAGACCAACAATTGGTACTAAGTGGATCTTTAAGAATAAGTTGGATGAATCGGGTAATGTAGTTAGAAACAAGGCTAGGTTAGTTGCCCAAGGTTACACTCAAATCGAAGGAATCGATTTTGAAGAAACCTTTGCACCCGTAGCACGGCTTGAAGCCATACGGATGACACTAGCATTTACCTCATATAAAGATTTCAAATTATTTCAAATGGATGTTAAAAGTGCTTTTCTAAATGGATTTATTGAAGAGGAGGTGTATGTTGAACAACCCCCCGGGTTTGTTGATCCTACACATCCGGATTTTGTTTTTAAATTAGATAAAGCTCTTTATGTTTAAAACAAGCCCTAGGGCTTGGTATGAAAGACTTTCTTCATTTTTGACTTCAAATGGTTTTAAGAAAGGTAAAATTGATACAACTTTGTTTACAAAACATGTAGAAAAAGATATTCTTATTGTGTAAATTTATGTAGATAATATTATTTTGGTTCTACTAATGAATCTCTTTGCAAAGCTTTTGAGTCATGCATGAAGGATGAATTCGAAATGTCTATGATGGGGGAACTCAACTATTTTCTTGGACTCCAAATCAAGCAAAAGAAGGGGATCTTCATCAATCAAGCCAAGTACACAAAGGAAACTAATCAAAAGGTTTGGGCTTGAAGGATCGAAAGTAAGCAAAACTCCATGGCAACAACTACAAAGCTTGACAAGGATGAACAAGGTAAAGTGTAGACATTAAACTTTATAGAAGCATGATTGGTAGTTTGCTTTATTTGACGGCTAGTAGGCCGGATATTATGTTTTCCCATTTGTCTTTGTGCACTGTTTTCAATCTTGTCCTAAAGAATCTCACATAATTGCGGTTAAACGCATAATTAGATACCTTAAGGGTACTATTGAAATGGGTTTGTGGTATCCTAAAACCGGATTATTTGAAATGAAGAGTTTTTCGGATGCCGACTATGCGGGTTGTAGGGTAGATAGGAAGAGCACAAGTGGAACATGTCAATTCTTAGGTAATTGTCTTGTATCTTGGTCTTCCAAAAAGCAAAATTCGGTAGCCCTATCAACCGCCGAGGCGGAGTATGTTGCAGCCGGAGCTTGTTGTGCACAAGTTCTTTGGATGAAACATACTCTCCTTGACTATGATTTACACTTTGATCATGTTAAAATATTTTGTGATAATACTAGTACTATTCACATGACAAAGAATGCAAATCAATATAGTAAAACCAAACACATTGACATTAGATATCACTTTCTTAGAGATCATTATGAGAAAGGTGATATTGATATTGATTATGTTTCTACCGATTTTCAACTTGCCGATATTTTTACTAAACCTTTAGACTATGCTAGATTTTCATTTATTTGTGGTGAGTTGAATGTTTGCATTATAGATTCTTAAAAATAAAAAAAAAATTTCATTGGTACTTTAACCCTTTTTGATGTATGACAAAAAGGGGGAGAATAAGTTTAGCTTAGTTTGATATTTAGTTTGATATTATTTGAGTTTTATTTTATGACGAAAAAGAAAATTTGTTTAAGTTTGATATTTGTTTTGTTTGAGTTTGTTAAGTTTGTTTATTTAAGTTTTTGACAAAACTTTTGTACATTGAATGCTTTATGTATTGTGCTTCCATAGTCAAATTTTATACATAGCATTATTTGAGGGGGAGTTTTTCCAAACTCCTCTTCCATGTTTATTTAAATAACCTATATGTTTTGTCATCATCAAAAAGGGGGAGATTGTTGGCCCAAGGTTACAATCACCCATGATTAGTGTATTTTGATGATTACAAAACATATTAGTTATTTGTACTAATAACAATTGTTGTTTAAGTGTGTTTCAGATTTCTATTCATTCTAGAAGTCTTCTCTCACAAATACAAGGATTTGGACTCAAGTCAACTCCAATTGGGCTCAAGGAACAAGTGTTGAAGATCATATGGAGAAGCCTATTGAAGATCTTGAAGTCTTAGAATCATTGTAAGAAATAGAATGTTAAAGTTTGAGTATATGAAATTTGGCTCTAGGATTTGCACACACAATTGTTTCATATATTTCTTATGTTTTGAAAATGTTTTTTTCTAAGTTTTATGCCTTAGTTTATATATACATGTACCAAAAGTTTTAATCTTGAAATCTTGTTTAAAACATGTGTATAAACTATTTCTGCATAATACTTAGCTATATGTATTTTTAAAATATTTTTCAAAATTTTTCTAACTCAAAACAGCAGCCAGTTTTTCTGTTTCAGGCAACTTCGGTCGACCGGCCCGTCGACCGGCGATGTGTCTGGACATGCACTGTTCGTGCATGTCTGTCGGTCGACCGAACCGGTCGACGATGGAGAGCAAATTGCTCTCGGGTTATTTCGGTCGACCGAACCGGTCGACCGGAAGAAGGAAACTGTGTTTCCTCTTTTGGGACGGTCGACCGGACCGTTCGACCGGGCGCCAACGGCTCTTTGCAGCTGTGCTGGCGGTCGACCGGACCGGTCGACCGCCAGGCCTGCAACAAGCCTAACGGCTCTTTCCTCTTTGGGCAGTTCTGAAAAACTGTTTTTATTTTCAGCTTTAACAGATTTTTGGAGAGTTGTTGGGGAGCTTTTTCAGAGAAAATAAGACAAAAAGAAATTGTTTTTAACCTATTTTCTAACCCTATAAATAAAGGAGAAGTCTCTCTTGCATTTCACTTAGAAAAAATCCTCAAGTTTGCTTTGTTTTCAAAAGAGAAAAGAAAAGAGTTAAAGTTTTCATTTCAATTCTTTTTGAGCTAGTTTTTCAGTTGTGTTTGATTGCTAATATCACTCTACAACTGAAGTTTTTCTCACCACACTTCATAGAGCCAAAAATCCAATACTCATTCTATAGTGAAGTTGTAATTCAAGTGAGAGTGTTTGTAAAAGAGTTTGAGAAATAGTGTAGTGATCTTGTTGGGATCACTTGGTTCTTGTAATCCTTTCCTTGTGGAGCAACCTCTTCGGTAGAGGTCATTTGTACTCGGTGGAGCTCGGTGCTCGGTCTTCGGTAGACCAAATTGTAAAGGCATCCTCGGTGGATAGTGGAAACCCTTCACGGAGGTGAAGGCGGGGACTAGAGCAAGTGTGCTCGAACCTCGAAACAAATCATCTTGTTTGCGATTGCCTTTGCGTTATTCTTGCTTACAATTTTTCTTGCTTTATATTGTCTTGAATTATTTGCTTGAGAACTAACCCTTTACTTGTGCAATCTTGTCTTGCTCACTTTACTTGTTATATTGCTTGTGTGTATTTCATCATAGCATTTCATCCTTTACTTGTTCGATCATATCTCATACAACACGGTTGCATTGCGCACCTCTAACCCATATCTAGGGGATTGGGAGGAAGGAGTTCAGAACCTCGCAAGGGGTATTCGGCTCTTAGTCGTGTTTGAGAGATCGTTGCATCACTCATTTAATTAAAGTTTAAAAAGATCATTAGATTAGCATTCACACCTATTCACCCCCCCTCTAGGTGTTTTTCAAAAGATTCAAACATTGATCGCCGAAAGGTATCCGTTTAAAGGGGTCGAAAATTATTTCACGGATTCCCTCCTATATCAGGATCCTGTGGAGACAAATGAAACCCCACAACCAGAGGAGCCAGACTCTGGTAATGAGGTTGACACTGAGCCTGAAAAAGAAGAGTGCATGTGGGAGTTAGAACCACTTGTAACGGGCATTAATAAGCCCGATGTTGATAATACCTCCGCCGATGATGTAGGCGGTTGGTACATTAATGAAGAATTAGATTTAGCGTATTTTTCTGTGTTTGCTTCTGATTCAGTGCCGTCAGACACTAGCACCGACGTAGATGATGACCTCTGGTCGGCAATGGATACTTTGACATCGTTGCATGTACCAGTAAAATCATCCTTCGGGACATACCAAGATAATGGTAATGCGCAAGAATCTATATTTATGGTTCCAGCCAGACGGAAAGGCCAAAAACCAATTCCTTTTGGGCGAATCTCGTCTGAACCAACACCCCGCGAAGAATCAGAAGGCGAGGAGGGAGGAATCCCCTCAGTTCGGTCATTATGAACCAAAAGCGCTCAAAATGATGAAGTGCATGGGGTACGATCTAACCAACAGACCCGGGTTGAACTTCGGCAAAGGAAGGAGAATGCTACTTCGATCCTTTGTGCCGAAAGGGAAAGCCCCCGATTATTATCATCGAACGCGCCGGGGGTTGGACTATGTATCGACTCCGATCCCATCAGCCTCTGATTCTGGAGGGCCATCAGGTCATAATTACTCTTCAGGCACGTTATCGTGGGAGTCGGATGTTAGTGTCGGCAACATCTTCAGAGAACTTTCAGTGAACATGGTTTCACACAAGCCACCTGGAAGACGGAGATGAAGAAATGATCCAATCTGATACAGATCCTTGGATCAAACATTTAAATACTCTTTGGGATACCCGCTTTGAACAGCGCGAGCCACCCACAGAAGATAAGGTTGTTCAAGTCAATCTAGGAGATGAGGCCAATCCTAAGCCCATCTTCATAAGTGACGGCCTGTCACCTTCGGAGAAGAAGGATCTAATATCTCTTTTACAAGAGTATATAGACGTCTTCGCCTGGAATTACAAGGACATGCCTGGACTTGATCCTCAAGTGGCTATGCACCGTCTCAACATCAATCCGGACGCAAAACCTGTCAAACAACAGCAGCGAAGGTTCCGTCCAGAAATAATGGAGGCAATTCAATCAGAAGTCAGAAAACTTATTGATTTTGGTTTCATCAGGGAAGAACAACATCCCGACTAGGTAGCCAACATTGTCCCAGTTGCCAAGAAGAACGGGAAGATCGGGATCTGCATTGACTTCCGTGACCTAAACAAGGCTTGCCCCAAAGACAAATTCCCACTGCCAATCACAGATGTCATGATTGATAATACTTGTGGATTCGAACGAATGTCCTTCATGGATGGATTCTCAGGATACAATCAAATTAAAATGTATCCTGACGACGAAAAGCACACCTCCTTCAGGACACCATTGGGGGTCTACTGCTATACCGTCATGCCCTTCGGACTGAAGAATGCGGGGGCAACATATCAAAGGGCCATGAACGCCATTTTCCAGCAGCAAATGCGTAAAACGGTGGAATGTTATGTTGATGATATTGCGGTGAAAAGTCGCGCTAAGGGTGATCACATAGCTGACCTGAAGGTGGTTTTTTACATCATGCGAGCTCATCAGTTGAAGATGAACCCAACCAAATCCTTCCTGGGTGTGGCTAGTGGCAAATTCCTAGGATTTGTGGTAACCACCATGGGAATTCATCTGGACCCGGAAAAGGTTCGCGCTATCCAGGAGATGCAACCTCCGAGAAATCTCAAGGAACTCAGGGGATTGCAAGGACGATTGGCGTACATCCGTAGGTTCATCTCAAACCTCTCCGGAAGATGCCAACCCTTCACTAAGCTAATGAAGAAGGGTGTCTCGTTCATTTGGGACGACGCTTGTCAACAAGCATTTGAGGAAATCAAGCAATACCTCACCCAACCACCAGTCCTTGCAGCTCCGATATCCGAAAAACCTTTCCTGGTATACGTCCGGGCAATGGATCATTCTTTGGGAGCTCTACTAGCTCAGCATGATGACCATGGATGTGAGCAAGCGATCTATTATCTGAGTAGACAATGATCGGAGCCGAACATCGGTACAACCCGATCGAGAAGGAATGTTTGGCACTGGTCTTCGCCATTCAGAAAATGCGACACTACCTGGCGGGCCAAACCATAAATGTCATATCAAAAGTCAACCCTTGAGGTTACTCATGACAAAACCTTCATCGCTAAATGGCCGACTGGCAAAATGGGCCATATTGTTATCTCAATATGAAATGCACTTTTTACCACAGAAGGCCATTAAAGGACAAGCGGTGGCGGATTTCCTGGCTGAGCATCCAGATCCGAGGGTAACCAAACTTTATGACGATCTCCCAGATGAGGTCGCTGAAGCCTGCCTAACTCAAACATCGTTCGAAAGTCAAGTGTGGCAACTCTTCTTTGACGGTGCATCCAGAACAAGCCCAAAAGGACACATCGTAGCGGGGGTAGGAGTAGTACTCGTCTCGCCACAGAACTATGTGATTCCTCGAGCTGTCTCGCTAACTGAGCCTTGCTCCAATAATGTAGCAGAATACAACGCTCTTTTGGTTGGGATGCAGCTCGCCGATGAGATTGGCGTTAAAATCTCGAGGCATACGGTGACTCCAAACTCATTGTTAGCCAAGTTCGCGGGGAGTACGAAGTCAGACATGAGGACCTAGTACCCTATTACAACGCAACTATCCACATGGCCGAGAGGTTCACAAACTTCTACATCGATCATGTACCGCGCAGGCAAAATGCGCATGCAGATGCACTGGCGTCCCTCGCAGCCTCCTTAGCTCTTCCAGCTGGAACAATGGAGAAGGTATTCGTCTACAGCCACGACCTGTATTGCCCGAGAACTGCCCTCGAAGACTATCAGTAGTCAAAGGGAGAGTGTCAAGGTAAAGAAGCGCTGGAATTGTCAACCGGGCCAGAGCTTAAAGACTGGCGATTCCCCTATATCGACTATGTCTTGTATGGCTTCCTGCCTGAGGACGCCAAGGAAGCGGCTGCCATTCGAAGGAAAGCCCCTAAATTTTACTACAATGCAATTACACGAACATTGAATCGTCGATCGCATGACGGAGTCTTGCTCCGGTGCCTCTCACCAAAGGAGGCCCAAGAGGTATTGAAAGAAGCCCACGATGGTATGTGTGGAGCCCATCAACCTGGCCCAAAACTGGCACATCAACTCCAAAGATTGGGTTACTACTGGCCCAAGATGATTGCCGATGCCATCACTTATGCCAAAAGATGTCACGCCTGCCAAGTGCACGGCGATTTCATCCATCAAGCACCAGGGTACCTCCACTCCACGACCTCTACCTGGCCATTTGAAATGTGGGGGATGGATGTGGTTGGTCCTATCAGCCCACCATCATCAAAGGGACATCGGTTTATTTTGGCAATAACCGATTATTTCTCTAAATGGGCCGAAGCTATTCCTCTGAAGGAGGTAAAATCGTCTAACGTGATCAAGTTCGTGAAACATCACGTTATTTACCGTTTCGGTGTACCTCGGCGAATTGTCCATGACAATGACCCCAGTTCATCAGCCAGGCGTTCCAGAGATTCTGCGCTAAGTTCAGAATCCAGAGTGTGTCCTCAACAGCATATTATCCTGCCGCTAACGGCCTCGCAGAAGCTTTCAACAAGACTATTGGCAAGCTTCTCAAGAAGTTTGTCTCGAAAAGTCAACGAGACTGGGACGATAAGCTAGGTGAATACTTATGGGCCTACCGCACAACTGTTCGAACTCCTACTAAAGCTACACCATTCTCTTTGGTATACGGGTGTAAAGCCGTACTTCCACTGGAAATCCAAATTCCATCTCTACGCGTCGCCCTGACAGCGGAGATGACAACAGAGGAGAAGCATCGACAGCGACTCCAAGAATTGGAAGCCTTAGATGACAAACGTCTGCAGGCCCAACAACAAATCGAGCTTTACCAAGCTCGAATTACCAGAGCCTTCAACAAGAAAGTCAAAATGCGAACTTTCAAGAAAGGCGACCTTGTCTTAGCCGTCAGGAGACCCATGGTGATGACGCACAAGACAAAAGGAAAATTCTAACCCAAATGGGAAGGACCATTTGTAGTAGAGTCAGTCTACTCGAATGGATCATATCGCCTCATAACCCCAAATGGCGATACACTCATGATGCCTATCAATGGCAAGTTCTTGAAGAAATACTATCCTTAAATGGTATTCTTCCGCTGATCAAGTTAAAAGTACACCTCTGATCAAACATCCGACGCCTCCGACGGCTAAGGATAGAGGAAAATGTTGGCTTTTAAGCCCAACATAAATCTTCGACAACTCATCATGCTGAGGGGAATAGCATGGCTAGCCCAACTCAAACGGTAGTTGGTAAAGGCACCTCAAATCCGTTGATAGCTGAGGGTTTGCTAAAAATCCTAAGTGGACTCGACTCCACTCTCCCCTCCAAAATCCCTTACCAATTCTCATCCACAGAATGGTAGGTCTACAAAATACAGTTGTTGCCAAGTTAACACTATACCTCTGGCACTTCAAACTCCACTTGTCTATTCTCATCAACAGGATGACAGGTCCTCATATTGCTCATATCGCAAATCAATTTCTGTCAAGTTAATACTACACCTCTGACAAATTACTATTAAGTTAACATTACACTTCTAAACAGTACATCGAGTTTCTGCCAAGTTTAATACCACACCTCTGACAGTCACTTTCCTCCAGACTTCCATGTCGAAGCCGAAATGGATGATGCTAAGTTCAAACATCACACCTCTAGCATCCAATTCATTGTTAAGTTCAACAATACACCTATGACAATGAATTTCCCTCGAACTTCCGTATCGGAGTCGAGATGACCAATGTCAAGTTCAACATTACACCTCTAGCATTACCCTCACTGTCAAGTTAAACATCACACCTATGTCAGTGAAACTTCTGTTTTCCCAAATGAAACTGAAGTATTTCTGAGTCAGGTTAATATCACACCTCTGACTCACATCCTTGTCAGGTTAACATCATATTTCTGACAGAACTACATTCAACCCGTTAAGTTAATATCACACCTCTAACGGTAAAACCTTCTTAGATTCCCCGCGGATCTAGATTCACTTGCTATTCTCTTCAACAGAATAACAAGTCTACCTAAACACATTGTTAGGTTAATACTACACCATTGACAGTGTTTTCCTTCAAATCCCCAGCTAAGCTTAATCAAGTGAATCCTAAACCTTGATAAAGGCCCATTTTCCCTGGGGGTACGAGTTTCACTTGTCATTCTCCTTTATAGATTGACAGGTCCACAAAATTATCTTATCTCTTGTCAAGTTAATATTACACCTCTGACAGCATGGGGGAGTTCCAAAAATAGGATTTCTCTCTAAAAAGTTTGACTGTTTGAAATTATCATCATAGTTTTGACAAGTCAAAATCCTTTGCTTCTATGCGTCTGACTAAAAAGAAAAAAAGTTCAAGACAATAGAAGGAGAAAAAGAAAAGTGTCACTTTTATTTATATCCAGGCTCAAAGATTTGTAAAGATACGCGCGCGTGGCTCGATTAGCTCTACAGCGAGTCATCGCTTGACGCGTGGAACAGATCATTTAATGAACCGGGAAGTCCGCGCGCCAAAAGGTGATGTCCCGTCGGTTCCCCAGAGATAACTGGCAGTGCACTCATGACATGGCACGGATTCGCACCCGACGGCCGCGTCTCTTCGACGGACGTGCCCCGTCAGCACCGCCATAAATGCGTCCAGAAAGTCGCATCTTTATTTCAAAGAGGCGCGTCTCTCCGAAGTTCGCGTCCCTCTAATCTGGCCTAGCATCGCGTCTGCCTGAAGAAATATCAGTCACGTTTTCATTGCCAAAAGACGCACCCCATGAAAGTCGCGTCTTTAAAGCAGTACTATCTCTGCTCTTCAAAAAGAACTGGCGTTCAGTCCTTACTTCTGCAAATCAGTTCAACAGTACACTGGCACAAGCAGACGATCGTCCACTCCTGGCTTAAAGCGCGTCCATGACAGACTAAAAGCAATCAGGGAGGTTTAGACTGTGTATCTAGACACTCAACACGATCAACTCTGGTGGCCTCAAAGAGTTCAACAGTACACTCACGAAGACCAACTCCAGATAAGATCAAACCCGGAGCATTAACAGTCCAGTCATAAAGGTGAATTCAGCTAGAGTCTAAAGTATTTCGAAATCCGTCCCAGTTAACTGCGGAATATCGAAAACTTTGGAGGGGGTTCTGTAGGCTGTCTAAAAATCACTAAAAGACAAGCCATTAAAAAGCAGAGTTTCAAGTTCTAGACGCGAGGGCTCAACACCCGCGTCTCAGCACCAAGGCGCGAGGGTCCAAAACCCGCGTCTCAAACTCAAGGCGCGAGGCTCGACAGCCGCGTCTCAGCATCAAGGCGCGAGGCTCGACAGCCGCGTCTCAGCACCAAGGCGCGAGGGTCCAAAACTCGCGTCTCAAACTCAAGGCGCGAGGCTCGACAGCCGCGTCTCAGCATCAAGGTGCGAGGCTCGACAGCCGCGTCTCAGCATTAAGGCGCGAGGCTCGACAGCCGCGTCTCAGCATCAAGGCGCGAGGCTCGACAGCCGCGTCTCAGCATTAAGGCGCGTGGGTCGAAACCCGCATCTTAACAGCACCAAGGCGCGTGGGTTGACACTCGCGCCTCAGTTGTAACCGTCCCGGTTTCAGGGTCAATCACGGCCCACATAACGGGGAAGGTTAGCCCTCATTGTGGAGCGTTTTTAGGGGGCACGTTCACCCCTGGAACCCCTATAAATAGCCCCGTCGCTATGAAGAAGGGGTCAAATTTTCGGTCGAAGGATTTCTGAGAGAAGAGAGAGAGCTCAACTCTTCAACAAGCTCGCTGCGTACGAGTTGCCCTTTGCCTACCTTCTCTTTGAGAGTTTTGGTAGACAGAGCTGTGTTACTCCTTCTACCAGCTAAAGAGAAGATCCCTGACGATCCCGAAGGTCATCCGGTCAACGGAGAATAAGATTCACTCTCCACCGCCACTTGAAGAACCCAGCCTTAAACAAAGGGAGGATTCAAGATTCAACATCCTCCCTCCCTTGTAACTGGAAGGAAAACAGTTTTGTTGTAATTTTTCATCTGATTCAAGGAAATTTTACAGCGAACACCTTTATTTCCTTTTCCGGCGCGTACAGTTTCATGTTGCGGTTATCTGGAACGCAAACTTCATCTGCGACCATGATCGCATTATTAATGGAAAAGATATTTCATTGTACTGCGACCTGGGTCACAGTACATATACTATTGGTGCTTTTAAGTGTTTCCCATCTTGCTCCAATGTAATATGTTGTACTTTATAATAATATTTGAATACAGTGGAAATATTATTTTAAAATTCACTGCGACAATGTTAACGTATTCATACAAAATGCTATGCTGAACATGAAGGTTCACCTAGAGGGGGGTGAATAGGTGATGGCTAATCTAATGGTCACTTAATGCCAAATAATACGGAATTAAATACAAATATGACCAAATAAAACTTTTACACTAAACACCACGTATAACACAAGAGTGTTGCCGAATTCCCCGTGAAGGGTTCTGGACAAACACCTCTAGATTCCCCTTGAATGGGTTGAGGTGCCGCGTTGGCTCTCTTGGTTAAATACAAGTGTTAGTCAACAAACCCAAGCAATATATCAATATGAGCACAAGGAATATATCATGCATATAAATGTAAAGGCAATATAAGCTATGCAAGATATAAGTAAGGAGATAGAGAGAGAGAAATGGCAATCGCAAACACAAGGGTATGTTTCGAGGTTCGAGCACACTTGCTCTACATCCCCGCCTTCGACACACGAAGGATTTCCACTATGCAAGATCCCAATGGATCTCTCCTCGGTGCCGCAACACCTACAAGCCCTCGGACTCCCTAGTCCCGTACACACGCAAGCCCCACAAGCTTGCCGAGGCCCCACCTCAAACACGGAGTTCGCACCCGAACTCGAAACAACGCGGACACACACGTCCGCCTCGTCAAGAAACAAGATAAGATCTCTTGGTGATCTAAACACTTTGATCACCAACAATAGCTCTCACTACAACACTCCTATAAGATGAATAGCAATGGATAGCTCAAGTGTTTGTGTGAGAAAAACAAGGAAGAGAATGGTGGAGGAAAACTCAAAGAATCACTTTAAACACTCTTGATAAAATCTTCCCTTTAGATAGAAAATAGTTGCTCTCAAATATGTGGAGAAAACTCTTTTAAAGAATGGGAAAAACTGGCTCAAAGCTCTCCTAAAATCTTAGCTTAAAACAATGACCAAACCCCCAAATTTATAGGCCAGAAAAATATAGCCGTTGGGGTCTGTCAGGCCTGCCGGTCGACCCGGCCGGTCGACCCGCAACGGTCAAAAATCCGACCGTTGGAGCCTCCGGTCGACCCGCCCGGTCGACCCAAAAGAACAGAGAGCACTGCTCTCAGTTCCGGTCGACCCGCCCGGTCGACCCGCCCACTGAACTGCCAGACGTGCACGGTTCTGTGCACGTCGGTCGACCCTTGCGGTCGACCTGCCCTTGGTTCCGGTCGACCCGCCCGGTCAACCCGTAAGCCAGTTCTGGGTTAGCACTTGGGAGAAAAAAGTTGGTCTTTTGGCTTTCATAAAAATCCCATAAAATACATAAAAATCTACAAAAATAGTTTAACCAATATACTTTGATATACAAACATGCTTGCACAAAATCAAGGCATGTTATAAAAGATTTGGACTATTTTTGTAATATGAAAATATTTGGCTCATGTGAAAACTTGTATTTTCCAAAAAACTTGTTTTTCCAAAACTCCTTTAAATAAAAACTCGATATTTTGAACTCATTAAAGCATAGTGTGTATGGATATGATCCACTACACAAATAAGATGAAATATCTAAGTTTTTGACATTAAGCTCTAAACTTGGTTTTGGATTAAAAGATGTGCATATAAGAAATTCCAAAAACCAAAAAGTATTTTTCCAAAATGAAAGTCTTTTCTAAATCTGAAAATTCTTTTATGAAAACAATTCTATCAAGTGTGTGTGTGTGTGTATATGTACTTGAGCAATCCACCACTATTCTATCCTTTACATTTTTAACTAAAACAAAAACAAAATCTTATACCTAGACACAAGTCTTCATCTTCTTGAAGTCTTCACTTGAAGGCTTCTCATCTTCTTAACTTGGTCCAAGCTTGATCCAAAAGCTCCTTGGATCACACCGTGCTAGCTCCAAATCTTGACATTTTATCCTTTGTTGAGCTATGCACCTACTAAGATCTTGATAATGAATCTGTCACTAATTAAACACAAGATCATTAGTAAACATAACTTCATGAGTTGATCATCATCAAAACTAGGGTGATAGGCCTTTGGGCCAACAATCTCTCCCTTTTTGATGATGACAAAACTCATGAAGTTATATATGCATGGATTAAAGTAAAGCTTCAAAGAAGCTCCCCCTTAACTCATGCATAACAAATAAACAATAATATATGCAATGAAAGCACATAAATATGTATGCAATGTATGGAGATAAAACATGAAATCCTTTTTCTCCTAGTTGCAATACAAAACATATATGCATAATTAACAAGGAAGACAAATACTTCTCCCCCTTAAGCAATGAAAACATGCATATAAACTCAAATGTTGGCCCAAGGGCCTATCACCCTAGTTTTGATGATGATCAACTTATGTAGTTATGTTTACTAATGATCTTGTGTTTAATTAGTGACAGATTCATTGTCAAGATCTTAGTAGGTGCATAGCTCAACAAAGGATAAAATGTCAAGATTTGGAGCTAGCACGGTGTGATCCAAGGAGCTTTTGGATCAAGCTTGGACCAAGTCAAGAAGATGAGAATCCTTCAAGTGAAGACTTCAAGAAGATGAAGACTTGTGTCTAGGTATAAGATTTTGCTTTTGTTTTAGTTAAAAATGTAAAGGATAGAATAGTGGTGGATTGCTCAAGTATACCATGCACACACACTCTTGATAGAATTGTTTTCATAAAAGAATTTTTAACCAAAATCCAAATATGTATTCAAGTAAAGATTTCATGTGCTTTGTTGATTTTGGTATTTTCATGAATACATATCTTTTATTCAAAATCAAGTTTGATAAAAATACAAGTGTTTGTTTTTGATAAAATTTACAAGACTCAAAAATGAATTGATATGATTAATATATGTCTTGGAATTTTTATCACTTGTTTGTGTTTTAATATAAAATGATAAAACAAGTTTTGTGGATTTTCAGAAGTGATAAAAAGATTTTTATAAAATATTTTTTCAAGTTTTCTAACCCAGTTTTCAGTCCAGGCTTCAATCAGTCGACTAAGTCAACTGACCTAGTCGACTTGGCTGAAGTCGGTCGACCGGGCCGGTCGACCGACGTGCACAAATCTGTGCACGTTTGGAACCCTGGGACGGTCGACCGGGCCGGTCGACCGGACAGAGAGCAGTGCTCCCTGTTTGTTTGGGTCGACCGGGCCGGTCGACCGTAGCTGCAACGGTCTGAAATCCGACCGTTAGCGGTCGACCGCGCCGGTCGACCGGCAGCACTGACAGACCCCAACGGCTATATTTTTCTGGCCTATAAATTTAGGGGTTTGGTCATTGTTTTAAGACAATATTTTGGAGACCCTTAGAGCCAGTTTTTCCCACTCCATTAAAAGAGTTTTCTCCACATATTTGAGTGCTAATACTTCCAATCAAAAGGAAAGATTTTATCAAGAGTGTTAAAGTGAATTTCTTGAGTTTTTCACCATAGTTCTTTCCTTACTTTTCTCACACCACACTTGAGCTATCCATCCATAGGATTGTGTTGTGAGAGTTTGTAATTGGTGATCAAAGTGTTTAGATCACCAAAGATCTTTTCTTTGTTCTTTGAGGAGACGGGCAAGTGTGCTCGCCATTGTTTAGGGTCCAAGTGTGGACTCGGGTGTTTTGAGTTCGGGTGCGAGCTCATTGTTTGAGGTGCGGCCTCGGCGAGCCGGTGGGCTTGTGGTGTGTACGGGACTAGAGAGTCCGAGGGATTGTAGGTGTTGCGGCACCGAGGAGAGATCCAGTGGGATCTTGCATAGTGGAAATCCTTCGTGTGTCGAAGGCGGGGATGTAGAGTAAGTGTGCTCGAACCTCGAAACATACCCTTGTGTTTGCGATTGCTCATTCTCTCTCTTTGTCTCTTTTATATCTTGCATGCTTTATTGTCTATCTTTATATGCTTGATATATTCATTTGTGCATAATTGATATACTTGCGTGGGATTGTTTGCTAACACTTGTATTCAACCAGAGAGCCAACGCGGCACCTCAACCCATTCAAGGGGAATCTATAGGAGTTTGTCCAGAGCCCTTCACGGGAAATTCGGCAACACACTTGTGTTATACATAGTGTTTAGTGTAAAAATTTTTATTAAGTCATAATTGTTGTTAGCTTCCGCATTATTTGCATCATTTACCATTAAGTGACCATTAGATTAGCCTTCACCTATTCACCCCCCTCTAGGTGAACCTACATCAAATACTTCTCCCCCTTTTTGTCAATCATCAACAAAGGGTTCAAAGTAAAATCAAATCAAACAAATTTTTCTCCCCCTTTTTGTCAAAAACAAAGAGATCAAGAAGGGATAATACAAATCAATCAATAAAGATTTATATGCGATATACATTCATGAAGAGGAAGACGTTAAGTTAGCTTCCCTACACATATACATTACATGAAAGAAGGATTACAATCCCTAATTCACATAACGCATATTATGTAATGCATAAGAGGAGATGTGAAGCTCCCCCTACACACGTATATCATATAAAGAAGAGTTGTCAAGCTCCTCAATTTATAATATACTCAGCATGAATCTATATGTAAGAGAGATGTTAAGCTCTCCTTGCATATAGGAAATACAAATCAAAATTTTGAATTTTCTTAATAAAACACATTTTGAGATATCAAGTAAACATATATATATTTTTTTATTTTGATATCAATTTTGAAAACATATTGCATAAGCTTTAAGAATTACCAATTGAAAGTTGAATTAAGCTTAGCATATACATTGTGCTTTAAGAGTGTGAATAAATTGTAAATCAAGCACAAATAGATCACATATATGTATGAAAAGATAATACCAATAGAAATTGATATAATTTAAATTTGAAAGCATTCATACATACAATCGAAATATGAGTATATAAAAATCATATTGATACCAATTGAAAATATCCAATGATACCAATTGAAGAGTAAGCTTATCATATACTCTACCATATGAAGAATTTACACTAGTTAATATGAAAATGTTTTAAAACTAGTACGGAATCCTTAAGCAAGGAATAAAGCAAAAATGTCAATGTAATCTCAATATTCCTTTAAATCATCACACATTTTTTTATTAAAAACAAAATTTATATTTCAAGATATATGTATGTTTTGACAACACAATAAGTATACATACATATCCCTTAAACACAATTGAGTCCATATAAATAGATTTGAATTAAAGGCAAATGACTCAAGAGGTATACATGTATATCTTAAAGTTTGGCAAAATGCACATATACATGAAATGAAAACACATGATCATAAATCAAATCCAAAAAGTGGGAATACAAGTTTAAAAACGTATGCATCATCAAAACTAAGCAATACAAGCACATTCCATGGGTTCAAATAAGCATTCAAGCACAAATATAAATAGATTTATTTGTGGCCCATGATATGTACAAGTATAAATCCTAGTGTTGACAAAAACTAACATATAAACTAATATTCAATTCATGAAGCATCAAATAAATTTTGAGAACACAAAAGAATTTATGATTGAAGAATAGTAAGATCATGTGTATGTCTCATAAACTAATTTGAAGAACAAATAACTAGTTTAAATAGATTTTTGACAAACTAGTTAAAGATCCTTCAAATACATCAAATCATATGTTTTTCATGAATTATACTAAGTACATAAAAATTCAAGCATTCATAGTCCATAAAGCTCAAAATTATCTAGAAAAAATAAAAGATGAGTGTTCAAAGGTTATGTAAAAGACATTTTCATGAAAATAGACAATGAAGCTCAATCAAACATGAATCTCATTTTTAGACAAGACATGAAACTTTATTTTCATTAAAAACAAATCATGAAAATTTTTATTTTTCATCTTAAAGTAAACTTCAAGGTATATGTATGATTTATCCAATCCTAACAATACACATACATATCCCAAATATAAAAAGAGTCTATTAAAGGTATTTGCATGAAGGCAAAAGACTCACGGTATACATGTATATTTATTAGATTTGAATAAAAATACATATACATGAAGTAAAAACATAAAAATAGGCAAAAACATGTATAAAAGAGAATCATCAAAACTAGTCTATACATATGCATATAGTGGATACAAATGAGTATGAAGTTCAAATATATATGAGTCAATTGTAGTTCACTATTCATATATGTATAAATGCAAGTTTGACACATTCTACATCTAAGCATGTAAATACCACATGAAGCACACAAAAATATGAACATGCTATATGATATATGAAATTAAAAGCATGTAAATAAAAAGTAGGAGTTTAGAGATTGTTACCAACTCCAATGCTCCTAACATGGTGGTTGTCCCACCAAAGCTCCTTGATAGTGATGCATCCCAAAAGTATGTCCATCATATCCAAGTGCATTCACTACCAAGACACCGATCCTCTCACGTTTTGTGAGAGCCCTCACCTACTCAAAAGCAAATGGTGGGGGTTTTGGTACCCATATTTTCTTGGGTCCTTTGGGGTTAGTCTTGTAAGGAACCCAAAAATTTTTATTTTTAGCAAAATTAAAATAATGCAACTTGTTATAACAAAATTTTGCTAAATGGCCTTTGCGGCCACAATGTGTACATACGTACACCGTAGTATGCTTATGTGAGTGTGTATGATCATGGTGTGCAACATAAGCATGATGATGTGCATGAAAGGATGGAGTTTATTTCTTTGAAAACATAGACTCCAATCTAGTATGATTGAATGCACATGTGCTCAAATTTGAGCTCAAACAATCTATTTTATTTTTCAAATCTTTAATCTCATTAGTGGTGGCATGTAAAGCATGATGAGATAAAGAATCATTCTTCTTTTTCTTTTTCGAAACAAAATCTTTTTCTTTTTCACAAAATTTTCTTTTCAAAGACTTATTTTCTTGAAAAACAACTTCCTTTTGTTTTTCCACCAAATCAACTTTATTTTCAAAATAGTGTTTCCTTCACAAAGATTATTTAATTTGGTCATCAAGGAAATATTTTCATTTTTCAAATCACCCTTTTCTTCTTCTAAGCATGCAATCTTGTTTGCTAATGAATCTTTTTCTTTAAGCATGCAATCAAAATTCTTTTTCAAATTTTTGTTATCTTTTTCTAAACATGCAATGTTACTTCTAAATGAGTCATGTTCTTTATGCATGCAAGCAATGTTCTTTTTCAAATTTTTATATTCTTTCTTAAGCATGTCATATTTTTCAAGAATTGTTTGACAAAATGAAGTGAGCTCATCATATGACATGTTATCATCTTCATCCTCGGATTCGGTAGTTACCTCAAGGGGTTATCCTCTTGGACCATATAGCACAAGTTGGAGGTGTTGCTTCTAACGTCCGAATCGCTCCCCGCATAGTATTGATCTTTTTCGTCAAGAGAGATCAGGGTGTTCCAAACTACAAAAGCCGAATCAATATTAGAAACTCTAGGTAAATAAACATCATCTAGGGTAGACTTTAAAGCATTAAGGGCTTTTGAGTTAGCCTCAAAATTCTTACCATCTAAACAATATGCATTATTAGTAGTGGCAAGATAAACATGAATGCCTAGGGCCTTGAGGTACAAAGACATCTTAACCTTCCAAATTTGGATGTTAAGAATGTCAAAGGTGGGTGGTGACATGAACTCCATAGAGTGTGTACAAAATATAGTGATTAGCCTAAAATGAGGATCTTTAACTCTAGGTTGTAAGACCCAAATCAGAGTACCAAGCTCTGATACCAATTGAAGGTTCACCTAAAGGGGGGTGAATAGGTGATGGCTAATCTAATGGTCACTTAATGCCAAATAATGCGGAATTAAATACAAATATGACCAAATAAAACTTTTACACTAAACACCACGTATAACACAAGAGTGTTGCCGAATTCCCCGTGAAGGGCTCTGGACAAACTCCTCTAGATTCCCCTTGAATGGGTTGAGGTGCCGTGTTGGCTCTCTTGGTTAAATACAAGTGTTAGTCAACAAACCCAATCAATATATCAATATGAGCACAAGGAATATATCATGCATATAAATGTAAAGACAATATAAGCTATGCAAGATATAAGTAAGGAGATAGAGAGAGAGAGAGAAATGGCAATCGCAAACACAAGGGTATGTTTCGAGGTTCGAGCACACTTGCTCTACATCCCCGCCTTCGACACACGAAGGATTTCCACTATGCAAGATCCCAATGGATCTCTCCTCGGTGCCGCAACACCTACAAGCCCTCGGACTCCCTAATCCCGTACACACGCAAGCCCCACAAGCTTGCCGAGGTCGCACCTCAAACAGGGAGTTCGCACCCGAACTCGAAGCAACGCGGACACACACGTCCGCCTCCTCAAGAAACAAGATAAGATCTCTTGGTGATCTAAACACTTTGATCACCAATAATAGCTCTCACTACAACACTCCTATAAGATGAATAGCAATGGATAGCTCAAGTGTTTGTGTGAGAAAAACAAGGAAGAGAATGGTGGAGGAAAACTCAAAGAATCACTTTAAACACTCTTGATAAAATCTTCCCTTTAGATAGGAAATATTTGCTCTCAAATATGTGGAGAAAACTCTTTTAAAAAAATGGGAAAAACTGGCTCAAAGCTCTCCTAAAATCTTAGCTTAAAACAATGACCAAACCCCCAAATTTATAGGCCAGAAAAATATAACCGTTGGGGTCTGTCAGGCCTGCCGGTCGACCCGGCCGGTCGACCCGCAACGGTCAAAAATCCGACCGTTGGAGCCTCCGGTCGACCCGCCCGGTCGACCCAAAAGAACAGAGAGCACTGCTCTCAGTTCCGATCGACCCGCCCGGTCGACCCGCCCACTGAACTGCCAGACGTGCACGGTTCTGTGCACATCGGTTGACCCTTGCGGTCGACCTGCCCTTGGTTCCGGTCGACCCGTAAGCCAGTTCTGGGTTAGCACTTGGGAGAAAAAAGTTGGTCTTTTGGCTTTCATAAAAATCTCATAAAATACATAAAAATCTACAAAAATAGTTTAACCAATATACTTTGATATACAAACATGCTTGCACAAAATCAAGGCATGTTATAAAAGATTTGGACTATTTTTGTAATATGAAAATATTTGGCTCATGTGAAAACTTGTATTTTCCAAAAAACTTGTTTTTCCAAAACTCCTTTAAATAAAAACTAGATATTTTGAACTCATTAAAGCATAGTGTGTATGGATATGATCCACTACACAAATAAGATGAAATATCTAAGTTTTTGACATTAAGCTCTAAACTTGATTTTGGATTAAAAGATGTGCATATAAGAAATTCCAAAAACCAAAAGTATTTTTCCAAAATGAAAGTCTTTTCTAAATCTGAAAATTTTTTTATGAAAATAATTCTATCAAGAGTGTGTGTGTATATGTACTTGAGCAATCCACCACTATTCTATCCTTTACATTTTTAATTAAAACAAAAATAAAATCTTATACCTAGACACAAGTCTTCATCTTCTTGAAGTCTTCACTTGAAGGCTTCTCATCTTCTTGACTTGGTCTAAGCTTGATCCAAAAGCTCCTTGGATCACACCGTGCTAGCTCCAAATCTTGACATTTTATCCTTTGTTGAGCTATACACCTACTAAGATCTTGATAATGAATCTGTCACTAATTAAACACAAGATCATTAGTAAACATAACTTCATGAGTTGATCATCATCAAAACTAGGGTGATAGGCCTTTGGGCCAACAGAACATAGACTGTAGTCGCTGTATGCATATTTTTTGAGTTAATAGAACCTCTATTATTCCTTTGAACTGCGACTTCGATCGCAATCATAAGTTTTACCAAAAACTATAGTTTCAGAACTATGATCAACGTCTTTGTTCTATCTGACTTATTACATTAAGATTTTTAATTATGTTACCAGTTTAATATGTTGACAATGGTGGCGTATTTATACAGAATGCTATAGTTAATTGAACATAAGATGTGGTCGCTGTATGCATATTTCTTGAGTTAATGAAACCTTTATTGTTCTTTTGACTGCGACTTTGGTCGCATCCATCAGTTTTACCAAAATAGTAGTTTCAGAACTGTGACCAGCCTCACAGTTCATATTTCACTATAATTTGGATTGTTTACTTCTCTTGTTCTGTATGAATTATTACATTAAGGTTTTTAATTATGTTACCAGTTTAATATGTTAAAATATGTTTATAATTAAATTATATATTGTGAAATTTAGATCTTTACAATGCACACTGCGACCTTGGTCGCAATTACGATTATACTCTTAAATTAGTCTTTTACATCAGCAACTCCAGTCGCTGATATTACTTTTTTGTGATGTGACATTAGTCATAGTATATCTCATTTTGATGTAAATTATCACATTTTTGTGATTGGATCACATTATCGTGTTGTCGGGCTAATATTCAAATACACATAGAGGAGGGTGAATAGGTGTACTAGCTAATCTAGTACAAACAAATGTGGAATTAAAAACTAATTGTGCAAATAAAAACTATTAAGGTAACACACAAAGTATAACACAAGAGTATAGTCAAATTCTCAGTGAAGGGCTCTGGACCATCTCCTCAAGATTCCTCTAGATTAAAAGTTGGACGCCACTATGGCTCTCTTGATTGAATACAAGTGTGAGCAAACAATCCCAAGCATATATCAATTAAGCACAAGTATATCAAACATATAAGGAGATAAACAATATAAGCATGCAAGATATACAAACACAAGTGAGAGAGAGAGATGAGCAATCGCAAATAGGAGAATTGTTTTGAGATTCGAGCACCCTTCTCTACGTCCCTGCCTTCAACACTATGAAGGATTTTCACTATAATGATCATGCAAGATCACTCGGTGTCGCAACATCTACAACGAGTTCACTCTAGAATTTTCGGACCCGCAAGTCCCTCACTTGTTCTCACAAGAACAACACAAGTAAGCACACTAGCTTACCGAGGCCGCACCTCTACATCGAGCTCCCATGAGAACTCGTCACAACACGAACCCGCAAGTTCGCCTCCTCAAATACAAAGATTAACACTTGGTAATCTCTACACTTTGATCACCAAAAATACTCTCATAACAAAGCTCCTATAGGATAGATACAGCAATAAAAACTCAAGCTTTTGTGAGAAAAACTAAGATAGATTTGTGGAGGAAAAACTCAAGAAATCCTTTTTGAAAAATATAAAAGAATCACTCTTCTCAACACTCTTTTTGAGATATAATTTAAGTTCTAAAACTTGTTGGAAAACCTCTAAGAAAGGTAGGAAAAATTGGCTCAAAAACCCTCTTCAAATCTTGTATGAAACTAGCCAAAACAACCCCTTTATATAGAGTTCAGAAATATAGCCGTTGGGGTCAAACTGTAGGCCAGATGACCTGTCGGTCGGCCGGTCGACCGGCCAACGGTCATATTTATGATCATTGGGGTTGCCGGTCGACGCTCGGTCGACTGATTAGTCTCTAAAATTGCATATTTCATACCATATCTTCACATTTATTTAATATTAACTTCTACTAATAATACCTCTCTTGCATGTTTCTAGGTTTATGACATGAAATAGAGAAGAAGACCCAAAATTACAAGTTAATTGGTGATTAAAAGCTTACAAATATAGCCATTGATTTTGGAGGGCTGTTTCGTCAAAACCAGGGGCCCAAAACTAAAAATCGGGATATGCAGCCAACAAGGGGACAAGCGGGCAGCGTGCAGCAGGTAGCACTTCGCGCGTCGCCCTAGTACAACCACGAAAATGCAGCCTGGGCCACGTTTTTGCGGTTCTGGTGTGGAGCCGCGCGCCAGGATTTGACGCGCGGCTCTGTACCTGTACCATGGTGCCCAAGTTTTCCTATAAATACCTTGGTATTTCCAGAGCATGAAAGAGGAGTTTTCGAAGTGTTTTTAGGTTAGTTTTTAGGGTTTTTCACTTATTGTAGTTTAGGGTAGTTTAGTTTTGTTCTTCTTCTTCCTTCTCCTTTGTATTTTTTATTTCTTGTAGATCTTGTAATAGGAGAGAGAGTGGTACATGGTTGGAAAGTAAGAATGCCTGTAATAGAAGGTGACAAGTTATGAAAGGTTCTCTCTTTATCTCTCTTTGTTTTCTTCTCAACTCCTTGTACATGTTAAGCTAATTTCTCTCATGCCAACTAACTATTAACCACTACTTCTTAACTTCTTACTTGATAATCCACATGAATATAATAGTCTCTACTTGGTTTTGCTCTTGCAAGAGCCATTGTGATGGATTCTAATACTCTAACATCCTAACTCTCTAACAAGCTAACATTATTTTACTCCATGCTTACTCTTATTTAGTTTTGATGATTTAAGTGTAGCTTGCACTTGTTTTGTTGAGTTTGGATGTGAAAGTTAACATATGGGTTATGCTTTGCAACGCTCTTGAACCAAGGACTAGTGATCCCCAAGGATACATGTGAGACAACTATCACTAAGAGCTTAGCATGGTTAGTGGAGCCATTTGTCGTTAGTAGCCAAGGGTTTTCTTTCTCCTTTTACTTTATTTTAGATATAAAAATAAAAATCACAAATACCATTATTATATGTTTCTCACTTCTTTGTTTTCACCGTACTTCTCTTTTATTCTTTGTTTTCTTTTTTTTTTGATTCTTTAAAACTTTGAAAAACACTTAACGTACACATAAACATACCGTGTAAGCTTCTATCCCTCCCGTCCTTGTGGATTCGACGCGTTTTAGCCTCTATGCTATAACGGAAGTATCGAGGAAGCCAAAGCACATACACTTTAAATCTTGATTTCAAAATATATACTTTTTTAGACTAATTTTGGTGCCGTTGCTGAGGATGGGAATGGTTTGATTCACATTTTTGTTAACTTTCCTTCTTTATTGTTGGTGTGCAGGTCAAATTTTTAGCATTGCAGAAAGTTCACACTTATTTTTGTGTGGTTGAGTAAATTCTTGTACATTATTATATTCTGTTGCTAATTTTTGTTACTTGTGCACTATAACAATTTAAAAACTAAAATACAGAAATTGGATGCTTTAAAACGGTTTAGATATTTGCATCTAGACACGTGTCGATTTCAATTCTAATGTATTGTATTTTGCTCTTATGTTGTTGTAATCTTGACGGAGGTGTACATATTGTGTTGCATATAGTTAGGACAAACACGTGGGTGATTTACTCGCTTTGTGTGTTCATTCTTATCTATATTGCACACTTGCACGAATTGAACTTAAGGGCAAAACCTAATACAACATAAGGTAGGGAAGTCATTACCCTTCCTTAGCCTAAAAATCACCTCCCCACTCACACAACCCAAGCCTTAATAAAAAATTGCTAGACGTTGGCCCCTAGGGACATCTAGGACTCATTTAGGAGATTGACCTAAGAGGGAAGTTTTAGAGTTTGACTCTTGTCAAATCGGTGTCTAAGGTTGGGGATTGAGAGGTGAAACATCAAAGAATAGTAGTGTGGCATAATTAAGCCCGTTGCTCCAGTACGGATACCTCCCACTGATCTTGCCCCTACCTTGCCGATTAACTCGTGGTTAGATTCCGATAATGTGCCCCTCATGTAGACTGTCCAAAAATCACTGAGGATAAGTCATCCGAAAGCAGAGTTCAAAACTCCAGACGCAGGGCTAATTATAGCAACTCATATAATGCCAAGGCGCAGGGCATGGAGCCTGCGCCTCAACATCAGTACAGTACCGAGAGCGATGGTTGAAACCCGCGTCCTAGCTGCTCCGTAATAACCAAGACGCGAGAGCCTGAAGCCCGTGTCCTTACATCAGTACCGTCTCAAGATGCAGAGCCTGAAATCCGTGTCTGGTAGAGTTCAAAACTCGCGTCCAGTAAGGTTCGAAGTCAACGACAAAACACGAGGCTCAAAGCTCGCGTCTCGGTTATAACTGCCCTCATTACTGAATCAATTACTACTCACGAAATGAGGGAGTTAACCCCCATTATGGAGTATTTTTAGGGGACACTTTTACCCCCTGAAACCTTTATAAATAGCCCAGTTTGTTATGGAAGAGGGGTCGGAAAATTTTTATCAGAAGAACTTCAGTTGTAAGCCTTAGAAGGACCAGAATCTCTAACTAAAAGAAAGAGAGAGTTCAACTCTTCTGCAACTTGCTGCATGTAAGTTTGTTCTTGCCTATAGTCTCTTTGAGATTATCTTTGGACAGAAGCTGTGTTACTTCGTCCACCATCCAAAGAGAAGATTCCCAAGAGGTCTTGACGTTCACCCGATCAACTTAAAATAAGATTCACTTTCCATCGTCACGTCAAGAACCCAGCACTAAACAAAGGGGAGATTTAAGCATGAATATCTTCCTTCTCTTGTAATCGGATTTGTAATTTTCTTTACAATCAAATAAAGATTTACACGCGCCTTCAATTTTCCCACCACACAGCCCGTAGACAGTCTAACCAGTTAGGAGTCGTCTAGATCTAAGTCAACCCTAGCATAGGCTTGTTTTTTTTTTTTTTCTTTATTTGTTTGTTTGTTGTTTGCTTTTTGTAAATTGTGATGTGGATTTTCAACAAAAACAATTTTTTCAACACTAATATGAATCCATATTTCACCCCGACTTCATTTGACTCGGATAATTTCAACCCGGATATGTACAACATGAACCAATCATATAGACCGGATTGGGATTATTCGACTCAATATGACCCATACCCCCAATCTTATGACCATAATTTTCAAAATAATTTCAACTCTTCACAGAGTCAATGGAGATTCACCTCCCCCGAGTCAAATTTTCAACCACCTTGTCCACAATTTTTGTTCCCCGATTTGGATTCATATCCTCCCTTTTCTGTCACACCAACCGAAAAAAATCTAATTTGGAAAGCAGTATGAAAGCATGCTTGAGTCCCAACAACAAATTCAAAATTTGCTCAATTCACAATCCTTCCCAAATCAAACTCCATATACTCCTTTTCTAGAAATTCAATTGAAAAAAAATCTGAGCTAGAAAAGCGTTTGGAAGTCTGTTGTGAAATGACGCAACAAATTAAAAATATGTTGGACTCATTATCTGTAACACCCCGCTCCCAGAATACGTACTTAGTTGCGTATTCAGATTTTTCGATCGTATTTTTTTGATTTATTTCCTTTATTTGTTTTATATTATGAATTATTTATATGATCGTTTTGTCTTGGATCCGGATTCACGGACTCGGAGTCAGCCCTAGTCTGAACCGAGAACCCGATCCTAGTGAATTGCTTGATTTGATCTTTTTGATATTTAGATTTGACCGATTTCAGTTTTAAACATCATTTTCCAATATTTTAGATTTTTTGTGATTTTCTAGAATTTTTCTGAATTAAAATGAAAATCTTCAAAACCGGTGTCGACCAGTGCCGCTGACCGATTCCTGAATTTTTAATTTACAAATGGAGTCAAATTTTGAGAAACTGCTTTCACATATTTATTTAGAATAATATTTACTATCTTAATTCATTTTTTTGGGAATTTTCAGAATTTATCAGATTTCTGCCAGATTTGGTGTCGACCGATATTGACGGCCGATTCCAGGATTTTTAATTTAAAAACTATAAAGAATTTTTTAAAACGGATTTTATCATGATTCTTAGAATAATATTCTTGATTTTTGAGAATTTTTGCGGGTCGTTCCGAGATACTTGATTTTCGGACGATTTCGGTATTTTTCCGAAAGTTTTCCGCACCCGCAACCGAATCTCGGGAATCCGCCACTCTAATTATTTTCACTTTTTCTTCTAAGAAAATATCTTCCTTTTTCCATTTTCTTTTCCTTTTTCCTATTTTCTTTCCTTCCTTTTCCTTCCACCAAATTCTACCAAATTCTCCATTCTTCCATTATCTTCTCCAACCTTCCACCAAAAATATCTCCTCCACCAAAAATATCTTATCCAAAATATCCCACTCCTCTCCCATCACCATGGCCGGCCAAAGAGAGCCACCTCACCCCGCCATTTTACAAATAACCCCCTCTCTTTTATATTTTTACATCACCTTCACAATTCCAAATCCTATATATACCTTTCCTTCTCCTTTCCACTTCATTTTTCTCTTCACCAACACCTTAACCACCACCAACTCCTCCTTCATCTCCACCACAACAACAACCACTACAACTTCTCCAACTCCTTACCTTCATCTTCTTCCTCCTCCATCTCCATGTAAACCACCACAAACTCCAACAACTCCACCAAAGCCTCCACCTTCTCCTTTACCTTCTCCAAAAATACCACCACCATCAAAACCTCCACAAAACCACCACCCCATCACTACATCAAGGGCCGGCCACATCCTTTGGATTGGGGCCGAGCTCTTCTTCGTCGGCAATCTCTCCGATGATTATTCCGGTAATCGTTCACGACTATTCCAGTAATCATTCCGGTGACAATTGCAACTCTCCGATGATTATTCCGGTAATCGTTCACGATTATTCCGGTAATCATTCCGGTGACAATTGCAACTCTCCAATGATTATTCCGGTAATCGTTCACGATTATTTCGGTAATCATTCCGGTGACAATTGCAACGACCCGACGATTATTCGGTAATCGATCACGATTATTCCGGTAATCATTCCAGTGACAATGGCAATGACAAACACTAACATCGCCACCACCATCTTTTCTTAACCTTTCATCATCACCTTCTTCATCTTCATCAAATAACACCACCACCCCAAAATCACGTTTCCCTTCCTCTCTTCCTCTCTATTGATTGCTGACGCGGATCTTCACCCCACGTCTAGGCAATTCCTTAACGCAATCCGCGCATCCCTGTATTGATACGACGCAGAGCCCATGCCCGCGTCTGTGTTCCTCTTGTGTTAACGCGACGCAGAACCCACATCCGCGTTCTCCTCGCGTCCTGACTTGAACGCAGACCTCGCGTTTGTGGCATCTATGCGACGCAGACCCCGCGTCTGCTATTCCCGCGTCTGTGATTTCCATGTCTGCTATTCTCGCGACGCTATTCCCGCGTCTGCTATTCCCGCGTCTGCAACCCCCGCGTCTCACTTTCAAAACCCGCGTCTTCCTGTGCACTCTCTCTTCCCATATACTTCTCTCTCTAGAATTCTCTCTCTTTCTCTCTCCTCTTCACTTTCTCTCTCTAAATATTTATATCATATTTTATGGCGCGTGCGCGAGTTCCATGGATTTCAGACTTTTCGGCATTCTGGTGATTTAGGCGAGTGTCCTCGCTCTCGCCTCGATTTGGGTTCCCCCGCTTTGTCGGGTCGCCATGTATTTTATTCCATGTTTATCTGTATTTTACTGCTTTATACTATGCGTGGCCAACCCTTCGTGGTCGTTGAACTCTGGGTTTCTGCCCACTCCTGGGATGGCTGATAGTCACCGAGAGTGCGCTTAACCCCGAGCGTTCTTGGTCTTTCAGTCCTTCAGCCTCCGGTCTCTCACTATCTTGAAAGAGAAGTGATTGGGACCGTCCGGTTTCTCAGCTCCGTCTGGTGAGCATACTTAGCGCTCAGCGCTTTATTCACTCATTCGTCTAGGCAAGTTGTTTCCGGATTTTCTACTCGTATTCTAAAACGAGTCGTCCCGGTGACCTCGCCAAGCGCATTAGTGTCTAAACCCTGTTCACTGCCTGTGCCTCCAGCTTGTTCAGCTCTGCCTGGTTATCATGATCAGCGTTCAGTACTTTACCACTAGATTCGTCTAGGCGAGATGCTGCCAGATTTTCTACTCGCACTTTAAGCCGAGTTGTCCCGGTAACCTTGTCAGACGCTCTAGTGTTAATACTGTTTGCCGACTGTGCCTCCAGCTTGCTCAGCTCCGCTTGGTTGTGCTCAGCTATTACTCTATCACATGTCATGTACTTACCTTATATGTTAACACTTAACATGTCATTACTTCATACCTGTCAATTACATGCTACTATTTAGCACTTGTTTGTATCATCTGACAACTGATGTGTTATCACCTGACTCCAGACATGCTACTACTTGGCAATAACCCTTGTTATGACATGACTTGCCACCGGACTATTATCAATCTCTTGACATGATTGGTCACCTGCCAATATCATCCTCCTGTCATGATATCACTTGACACCCAGCATGATATACTTGACTCTCATGATTATCACGATAACGGGAATGATAACCTGACATCATATTTTCATCTTGATATATTCAGTACAAACTGTACTCCTGATACACCTGTATTCCTGATATTCCTGACTTGTTCCTACTCATTCCCAAAATCTGATAATTACATAATAAATCATAAAAAGGAACAACTTGCATCGGGTCGGGGGAAACTCACGGCTATCAATACATGTTCGTGTTTACAGTGGTATTAGGCATGTTGTGCAACTAAAACTTCCGGTCTGACCTGAGGGCCTCCAGGCGACCGAGGGGAGTGCTGGCTCCCTCCTTCCTGGTACCATCTTGATAAGGGCATCCATAAGACCCTCCTGATCGCCTTGCGGGAGGTTCCGTCACCAAGCAACGGAACAATCCTGGGCCGTGGTCCCGGGTATGTACGGGACACACTGTAAACATCTTTCGTTGATACCCCCGTTGGTTTTCAATAACAACCTTGCTTTACTCAGATATGGATATATGTGTGCTGGGACGCTAGTTCACATATCTAGATATCAGGGTAAGACGAGTAATAATAATAATAAAGTGCCAAGATGATAACATGCTCTTTAAGTTGTAAGTGGCAGTATGTGGAATGGGACGCATACTGAAGCCTGCAACTTGGACGGCTCTAATTATAAAGATGCCAGCTATGAATCTGTGATATGCCTTACCATATTTGCTTGTACTGGATTTTACTTCGGATTTTCAGCTTTATGAGTATTATCATATTAGCTACTCACACCCTGTTATCTAACCCTGTTCCATTCTATCAGTCTACTGCTCCTATCATATTATTCCATGAGCAGTTCCTACTTGATATCACCTGTCATACATCTACTTGCTTACATGCTTCTGTTCACGACACGGTTTTCAATGCATGATTATGATTCGGTTTTATCGATACACGTGGGCTTATCTTTACACGCCATCAGGCTTTTGCCTCACCACTCGCCTGGGGAGTTCTATCTGACTCCCCTGGATCCTCATGTCCAGGTCATGGAGCTTGGAGCGTGTGAATTCTCCCAGAGTAGCGCAGCGGTAGTGTGGATCTCCAACAGACCAGCTGAAGCTCTATCCTTCCAGGCCCCCTATACGCCTCTCGAGTTTTCCCTTTGCAAACTCGTGAGTGCTTTTTGTACTGTTCATCTTGTATATCTCTTTGTAATCTCGCAATTGCGCATATCAGTGATGTAATATTCATGTAATATTGGATCACCTCTAATGATAACTTTGTAATTGTACTCATGTGTTGGAATGTATAATGCACCATTTGCTTCCGTACTCTGATTCTTGCCTGTACTGATGCTTAGCGTATATACGGGAGGGTATTTCTGACCTACGTATATACATTGCAGTAACGTCTCCGTACCTGCCGGATCGGGACGTTACAGGATGGTATCAGAGCCTAGCCTAGGTTCTCACATCCTCAGTACGTCCAAACTGCAAATTAATGGTAAAGAAATTTGCAACTGGAATGCATGAGTCCTGGTTATACACTCCAACTACAAGTGCAGAGTTATCTATTCTTTCTTGATCATTCTTCCTTTGATTCCTAATCCTTTCCATCTTTCCCCTATTTTGGTTTTTCGTAGCCTTATACCAACTTAAGATATGGATAGACTAGAGAGGTAGTGGCTGGTTCTGAATGAAGCTATTATATGATCTCTTCGGCCAACTCTATAAGGTTCGGGTATTCTCAGAATGGATCTGCTATCAGGTTATCTTTTAGAAGTCAGTAGTCGGAATTCTCTACGGATATTCTACATTCTCGGCTATATCTTTCAGAGTGATTGATGCCTGGTATTCGGAATTCTCAATTATCGGTCTTCTTTATTATACTCAGGACTATCAGGGTTTCCTTTATCTTCAATATTCTGGCTTATTCTCAGAGTGCAGTACAACAAGAATTCTATTGCAAAGCAACGACATCAGATCAGTATTATTTGGTATCGTTCAAAGACTTATACAGCCAGAAGTGCAGAAGATATCTATATTCTGATTACTGTTCAGTTGACTTGAGAGCCTTACCTTTTCTGGTTACTGTTCAGTCGACTTGAGAGCCTTACCTTTAGTGCTTCATATCTTGATTGGTATAATTCCCGTCCTTGTCCTCTTTGTGTTCAATTTACCCCTTATCGAAATTGCGAGGACGCAATTTTTTGTAAGGTGGATGGATTGTAACACCCCGCTCCCAGAATACGTACTTAGTTGCGTATTCAGATTTTTTGATCGTATTTTTTTGATTTATTTCCTTTATTTGTTTTGTATTATGAATTATTTATATGATCGTTTTGTCTTGGATCCGGATTCACGGACTCGGAGTCAGCCCTAGTCTGAACCGAGAACCCGATCCTAGTGAATTGCTCGATTTGATCTTTCTGGTATTTAGATTTGACCGATTTCAGTTTTAAACATCATTTTCCAATATTTTAGATTTTTTGTGATTTTCTAGAATTTTCCTGAATTAAAATGAAAATCTTCAAAACCGGTGTCGACCAGTGCCGCTGACCGATTCCTGGATTTTTAATTTACAAATGGAGTCAAATTTTGAGAAATCGCTTTCACATATTTACTTAGAATAATATTTACTATCTTAATTCATTTTTTGGGAATTTTTAGAATTTATCAGATTTCTGCCAGATTTGGTGTCGACCGATATTGATGGCCAATTTAAGGATTTTTAATTTAAAAACTATAAAGAATTTCTTAAAACAGATTTCACCATGATTCTTAGAATAATATTCTTGATTTTTGAGAATTTTTTCGGGTCGTTCCGAGATACTTGATTTTCGGACGATTTCGGTATTTTTCCGAAAGTTTTCCGCACCCGCAACCGAATCCCGGGAATCCGCCACTCTAATTATTTTCACTTTTTCTTCCAAGAAAATATCTTCCTTTTTCCATTTTCTTTTCCTTTTTCCTATTTTCTTTCCTTCCTTTTCCTTCCACCAAATTCTACCAAATTCTCCATTCTTCCATTATCTTCTCCAACCTTCCACCAAAAATATCTCCTCCACCAAAAATATCTTATCCAAAATATCCCACTCCTCTCCCATCACCATGGCCGGCCAAAGAGAGCCACCTCACTCCACCATTTTACAAATAACCCCCTCTCTTTTATATTTTTACATCACCTTCACAATTCCAAATCCTATATATACCTTTCCTTCTCCTTTCCACTTCATTTTTCTCTTCACCAACACCTTAACCACCACCAACTCCTCCTTCATCTCCACCACAACAACAACCACTACAACTTCTCCAACTCCTTACCTTCATCTTCTTCCTCCTCCATCTCCATGTAAACCACCACAAACTCCAACAACTCCACCAAAGCCTCCACCTTCTCCTTTACTTTCTCCAAAAATACCACCACCATCAAAACCTCCACAAAACCACCACCCCATCACTACATCAAGGGCCGGCCACATCCTTTGGATTGGGGCCGAGCTCTTCTTCATCGGCAATCTCTCCGATGATTATTCCGGTAATCGTTCACGATTATTCCGGTAATCATTCCGGTGACAATTGCAACTCTCCAATGATTATTCCGGTAATCGTTCACGATTATTCCGGTAATCATTCCGGTGACAATTGCAACGACCCGATGATTATTCCGGTAATCGATCACGATTATTCCGGTAATCATTCCGGTGACAATTGCAACGACAAACACTAACATCGCCACCACCATCTTTTCTTAACCTTTCATCATCACCTTCTTCATCTTCATCAAATAACCCCACCACCCCAAAATCACGTTTCCCTTCCTCTCTTCCTCTCTATTGATTGCTGACGCGGATCTTCACCCCACGTCTAGGCAATTCCTTAACGCAATCCGCGCATCCCTGTATTGATACGACGCAGAGCCCATGCCCGCGTCTGTGTTCCTCTTGTGTTAACGCGACGCAGAACCCACATCCGCGTTTTCCTCGCGTCCTGACTTGAACGCAGACCTCGCTTTGTGGCATCTATGCGACGCAGACCCCGCGTCTGCTATTCTCGCGTCTGTGATTTTCATGTCTGCTATTCTCGCGACGCTATTCCCGCGTCTGCTATTCCCGCGTCTGCAACCCCCGCATCTCACTTTCAAAACCCGCGTCTTCCTGTGCACTCTCTCTTCCCATATACTTCTCTTTCTAGAATTCTCTCTCTTTCTCTCTCCTCTTCACTTTCTCTCTCTAAATATTTATATCATATTTTATGGCGCGTGCGCGAGTTCCATGGATTTCAGACTTTTCGGCATTCCGGTGATTTAGGCGAGTGTCCTCGCTCTCGCCTCCATTTGGGTTCCCCCGCTTTGTCGGGTCGCCATGTATTTTATTCCATGTTTATCTGTATTTTACTGCTTTATACTATGCGTGGCCAACCCTTCGTGGTCGTTGAACTCTGGGTTTCTGCCCACTCCTGGGATGGCTGATAGCCACCGAGAGTGCGCTTAAACCCCGAGCGTTCTTGGTCTTTCAGTCCTTCAGCCTCCGGTCTCTCACTATCTTGAAAGAGAAGTGATTGGGACCGTCAGGTTTCTCAGCTCTGTCTGGTGAGCATACTTAGCGCTCAGCGCTTTATTCACTACATTTGTCTAGGCAAGTTGTTTCCGGATTTTCTACTCGTATTCTAAAACGAGTCGTCCTGGTGACCTCGCCAAGCGCATTAGTGTCTAAACCCTGTTCGCTGCCTGTGCCTCCAGCTTGTTCAGCTCTGCCTGGTTATCATGATCAGCGTTCAGCACTTTACCACTAGATTCGTCTAGGCGAGATGCTGCCGGATTTTCTACTCGCACTTTAAGCCGAGTTGTCCCGGTAACCTTGTCAGATGCTCTAGTGTTAATACTGTTTGCTGACTGTGCCTCCAGCTTGCTCAGCTCCGCTTGGTTGTGCTCAGCTATTACTCTATCACATGTCATGTACTTACCTGATATGTTAACACTTAACATGCCATTACTTCATACCTGTCAATTACATGCTACTATTTAGCACTTGTTTGTATCATCTGACAACTGATGTGTTATCACCTGACTCCAGACATGCTACTAGTTGGCAATAACCCTTGTTATGACATGACTTGCCACCGGACTATTATCAATCTCTTGGCATGATTGGTCACCTGCTAATATCATCCTCCTGTCATGCTATAACTTGACACCCAGCATGATATACTTGACTCTCATGATTATCACGATAACGGGAATGATAACCTGACATCATGTTTTCATCTTGATATATTCAGTACAAACTGTACTCCTAATATACCTGTATTCCTGATATTCCTGACTTGTTCCTACTCATTCCCGAAATCTGATAATTACATAATAAATCATAAAAAGGAACAATTTGCATCGGGTCGGGGGAAACTCACGGCTATCAATACATGTTCGTGTTTACAGTGGTATTAGGCATGTTGTGCAACTAAAACTTTCGGTCTGACCTGAGGGCCTCCAGGCGGCCGAGGGGAGTGCTAGCTCCCTCATTCCTTGTACCATCTTGATAAGGGCATCCATAAGACCCTCCTGATCGCCTTGCGGCAGGTTCCGTCACCAAGCAACGGAACAATCCTGGGCCGTGGTCCCGGGTATGTACGGGACACACTGTAAACATCGTTCGTTGATACCCCCGTTGGTTTCCAATAACAACCTTACTTTACTCAGATATGGATATATGTGTGCTGGGACGCTAGTTCACATATCTAGATATCAGGGTAAGACGAGTAATAATAATAATAAAGTGCCAAGATGATAACATGCTCTTTAAGTTGTAAGTGGCAGTATGTGGAATGGGACGCATACTGAAGCCTGCAACTTGGACGGCTCTAATTATAAAGATGCCAGCTATGAATCTGTGATATGCCTTACCATATTTGCTTGTACTGGATTTTACTTCGGATTTTCGGCTTTATGAGTATTATCATATTAGCTACTCACACCCTGTTATTTAACCCTGTTCCATTCTATCAGTCTACTGCTCCTATCATATTATTCCATGAGCAGTTCCTACTTGATATCACCTGTCATACATCTACTTGCTTACATGCTTCTGTTCACGACACGGTTTTCAATGCATGATTATGATTCAGTTTTATCGATACACGTGGGCTTATCTTTGCACGCCATCAGGCTTTTGCCTCACCACTCGCCTGGGGAGTTCTATCTTACTCCCCTGGATCCTCATGTCCAGGTCATGGAGCTTGGAGCGTGTGAATTCTCCCAGTGTGGCGCAGCGGTAGTGTGGATCTCCAACAGACCAGCTGAAGCTCTATCCTTCCAGGCCCCCTGTACGCCTCTCGAGTTTTCCCTTTGCAAACTCGTGAGTGCTTTTTGTACTGTTCATCTTGTATATCTCTTTGTAATCTCGCAATTGCGCATGTCAGTGATGTAATATTCATGTAATATTGGATCACCTCTAATGATAACTTTGTAATTGTACTCATGTGTTGGAATGTATAATGCACCATTTGCTTCCGTACTCTGATTCTTGCATGTACTGATACTTAGCGTATATACGGGAGGGTATTTCTGACCTACGTATATACGTTGCAGTAACGTCTCCGTACCTGCCGGATCGGGGCGTTACATTATCTCAACCAAATTTTCAAGAGTCATGCTCATCTTTTCTAGTCGCACCAATTCAAAATAAACAACCATCACTCCTGGACTTGATTATGGAGCTCTTGCGTGAGTCTGAACAATAAACTCAATATCTGATAGACTCACAATCTCACCATCATTTCTAAAATCAACTTTCATACTCACCTTTTCAAGAAGAACCAATTGCAAAGAGTTTGGAAGACATAATTCAGACTCAAAATTTTGTTACCCGCTTATCAGTAGGTTAGACTCTATAATGAGCGAATTGATCAATAAGAGCAAGAAAAGTCTTTCTTGTCAGCCTTTGACAAATCCTTATATCCTTAACTCTATCGATTGGTCTCAAGAATCATGTTATTTTGGAAACTAAGATACAATTTCAGAACGCACATTTGAACTTAACCAAACTCCAAGTTATGAAAGTCGTCTTGACATTCTGGCAAGTTATCCCTTTTCTAAAATTGAAATTAAACATGAATGTGATCCTAAACCTCATATTAGTGATGCCATTTTACTTTTTGATTCAATAATGATTTTGGTATCTTTACCAGATTTTTTTCGCTATTCCGGAGTCAACATTGAATCCTGTACTAGTACGCTATAAAATTGAATCACCAATATCTTCTGATCACACTTCATTGATGGGGAAAGTGTGTGAACATTAATTCTTTGGTTTGTACCCAATTTTTGAACCAATTTCGACTCTCACTATTGAATCTCGACTTGATTTGAGTCAAATTTTTGAGTCGATATCGGTTTTTATTCTTTTTCCATTTGAGTCCAAATCCATCATCTCCTAAAATCACACTTCATTGTTTGATAAGGATGTTGAACAAAATAACTCAGTAATTATTTTTGAAAAACTAAATTGGATGGGGTAACTTTTTCAATAACATCATACAGTTCTCCAATATTTTACTAGGCTGTATTAGAGGGGTCACTGGTGGGTTTCTGTAAAATTCACGATTTCTTGATTGGGTGGCAACGCTTAGCCCAATCATTGTTAGCCCAGAGACCTTTCACCTCAGTTTTGATGATGACTAACTTATGAAGGTTAGTTTACTAATCTTGTGTTTACATAGTTTCAGTTATTAATCAAGATATTAGTAGGTATTTAGCTTCAACAAAGGAGTTTTGGAGCTAACTCATGTAGATTCAAGAGCTCGCGCGTCAAGATCGCATCTAGCACTCGGTTAGGGTCAAGCTCATTGGATCATGTTTGGATTGAGTCGACCTGAAGAAAGAGTTCTACAAGAAGGCTTCAGTTTGTTGAGATCTTGTGTAAAGATAGACACGCTCAAGTTCACACACACACAAGTTCAATATGTTTGGTTTTCGGTTTAACCGGTTTTGGATTTCGAATAGACATATATATGATTTTTATGAATAGATAGAATCAAAATAAGTTTATATGGTTTAATGTATATTAGATTTCATCTATATACATATATGCTTCATATATTTAGAAAAACTTACTTTGATGCTCTTATTCATGTGTTTGGAGTTTTGTAATTAAACTCATTTTTGGATAAATTTTTAGAGAGCAAATTTTCCCAACTATACAAGTGTTTAGCAGCAAGTTTTTGAAGAGTTTTTGTGCCAAAAAGATTTATCTTTTATTTGTTTTCAAGGGTTGGAAAAATTAAGGAAAAATAGAGTATTTGGGAAATTGGTTCTGATCTTCCTTTCTATCTTCTTTTAGTATTTTTCGCAAGTGTTTTTCTTTGTGATTTGTTTTCCAAATACCTTATTTTCTCACACTTGAGCTATCATCTCTATCCTATCTATAAGATCTTATTGTTGTGAAAAATATTTTTTGTGGTTTATTGTGATCACAAAGAGTTGTTTGTGGTCTATTGTGATCACAAGTTGTAATATTTCCTTTGTTTTGGTTTTGTGCATATCCCTCTAGTGTCGAGGAGGTTGTGCTTTAGGTTTGTAGCTATCCCTCTTTGTGTATAGGTGATTGTGGTTGAGTTTGAATTAGTGCCTATCCCTCTTATATAGAGGTGATTGTTGTTTTGACTTTGTGTCTATCCCTCTAAGTATAGAGGAGGTTGTGCTTTGGGTTTGTAGCTATCCCTCTTTATGTAGAGGTGATTGTGGTTAAGTTTGCCTTAGTGCCTTATCCCTCTTGTGTAGAGGTGATTGTTGTTTTGGCTTTGTGCCTTACCTCTTGTGTAGAGACGGTTATTAGAGAGAAGAGTTGTGTACTCCTTACTTTGTACTTGCAAATTCCTCGATGGAGGTTCCCTGTGTGGGAGGTCATGTGTGGACATAGTGAAAATCCTTCTGTGTGAAGGCGGGGACGTAGAGCAATGGCTCGAACCTCGAAACATATCTCGGTGTTTGCATTTGATCCACTATCTCTAAACTCTTTCTCTTTTATATCTTGCATTGCTTTATATTGATCATATCTCATACATACTTGGTATTGTTTGTGTGCCCATACCTGTGTTGAACCAAGAGAGCTTCATATAGCACCTCAACTCTTATTTAGAGGAATCTAGAAGATTTAGTCTAGAGCCCATCACCGGGAATTCGGCAACACTCTATAGTTACACTTAGTGTGTTGCAATTAGTTTTATTTCTGTATCATTTGACGTTAGATTAGCTAATACCCTATTCTCCCCCCTATAGGTGTATTTTCAATTGGTATCAGAGCCTACGCTCCTGATATTAGGTTTAACCACCTAAGAGTGAGATCTTGGCTTGCTAATCTAGATTTATATTTGCACATATATAGTTTATACACTCATGGATCACCTTGCCCCTCCCATGTTTGATGTTTCTAATGACGATATATGGAAGATTAGGATGAGTGCTTATTTAAAAACCCTAGGAAAACATGTTTATCTTGCCACTACCAAGAAAACCTATTTTGGTAATGACAGGTACATTGAGGCTAATGCACAAGCCCTAGATGCACTAAAACATACACTTAGAAAAAAAATATTTGTCTATTGTTTCTCATTGTGATTCTGCTTTTGTAGTGTGGAATACTTTGACCTCTCCCAAGCTTCAAACGACAATCAATGTAGAGAAAGTATCTAGTGAAGATGAGTCCGACAAAGCTTGCTACATGGTCTAAGGAAATGACTCCCTTGAGGTACATTCAGAAACTCATCTAGATGATGGTGTTAGTTCTTCAGGTGATGACAATATGGATGCTGATGCCTTAAATGAAGAACTTTCATTATTTTGTGAAACCTACTTGAAAAATATAAACTTTTGAAAAAGAAAAGTTTTAAATTAAAAGAAGAAAATGAGAATTTGTCTTCAAAGCTAGACATGATTTTATAAGAGAGGGTTGAGATTTCAAGTGAAAGAGATTTCTTGAAAACCCAACTTGACCTTGTTTTAAAGAAAAATAAAATTTTGAAGAATAAAAATGATTGTGATAATATTTTGAAGAAAAATGATGTATTGTCTTCAAAGCTTGAAATTGTTTTAAAAGAAAACAATTCTTTAAGAAATAAAATTGTTTCAATTTTAAAAGAGCTAGATTCAGTTTTAAAGGAAAATATTTCTTTGAAAAATGACTTTGATACTCATGTTTGTCATGTTCCTATTGCCTCTTCTTCTATTGATAAATATGTTGCTTGCTCTACTTCTTCTTTAAGTATTAATAATGATATTTTCATGTTGAAGAAAAGTGTAGATTGTTTGGGCCCCACTTTGAGCCAATGTGCCATGAATCACACACGATTAGAATCCCAGTTTCGCAAGAAATATGCTCCTCATATGCATGCACACCATACACGGCATACACATGCTTCTCATGTTCACACATATGACACAATGTATGCTCATGTGTACACTTGTACAGATTGTGAACGTAAGGGTTACCTTACAAAGTTTTGTTATGATAGGATACATAATTTAAATTTTGTAAATAAATTTATTTGGGTTAGGAAAGGTGCTAACCCCTTGGACTCAATAAGGTATGGGTACCAAAATTCACCCCTATTGTATTTGATGTGGGTGCGGGCTCTCATTTGACGTGAGGGTGTTGGTGTCTTGATGGTAGATGTGTTCCGAGCTAAATGGTGACAGTTTTGGATGCATCACTTTCAAAGAAAGTTTGATGGGAAGACCACCATGGTTTGGAGACCTAGAGATTAGCCTTAATAGTTTTGATAACTATCTCTAACTCCCATCTTGATTACATGCTCTCATTAATTGATTTTTAGCATGTTTTGATTTTTCATGGTTATCATGTTAAATGCCATGTTAATTAGACTTGTAATATACATGTATAGTATTTGAGATACACCCATATTCATATGGATTCATATTTTGTGTTCTCATTATTGTTTAGCCATTGTGTATATCCTGGCTCTAAAACACGTGCATTTACCTTAATGATCATGTTTGTTGATAATTTTGCACTTAATGTTTTGATTACATATTTAGATGAAATTTTTATTAAAACTGGTATCTATACTTGTACAAATAATGGGCCACAATTGATTATTGTGTGTTTATACTTTATTGCTCATTTGTACTCATTGGATGTACTTGTATAACCTAGTTTTGATGATTCTTACATCTTTACTTGTTTTTCCTATTTTTATGCATATTTTTATCTTCATGTATATGCTAATTTTATCTATAATTATTAGATATACATATCTATCCTAGAGTCACTTGCTTTTCATGTAAAATTCTATTATGGACTCACTTATGTTTGGGATATGTATGTATACTTCTAGTTTAGACAAAACATACATATGCCTTGATGTTTGTATTATTTTATTTCTTACTTGAAGGATTTCGTACTAGTTTTTAAAATTATCTTTAAACTAGTGTTTATTCTTCAATTAGTAGTGATTTTCAAATTATGCTAAAATATTTTTGAAAACCCCTACCTTTTAAGGGCATATTGATGGGCGACCATACCTTGCATACCCTTATTGAATATCTTTTAAACTTGTGCATGATAAGGGTGGTAGATATGAATTATTGAATACCTTGCATACTCTCTAGTCCCTCTCTTGTTCCCACAAGAACAACACACCGCAAGCAATCAAGCTTGCCGAGACTGCACCTCTACAATGAGCTCTCACTAAAACTTGAAACACCGCGAACCTGCAAGTCGCCTCCTCAAAGTACAAAGATGAAAACTTTGATAATCACAACACTTTGATCATCTAAAATCCTCTGACAATAAAGATCCCTATAGGATTGATATAGCAATGGATAGCTCAAATATTTGTGAGAAAACTAGGATTGAAGTTGTGGTGGAAAACACAAGAAATCACTTTTGAAAACTCTTGATAAACTCTCCTTTTGAATGGAAGTATTTGGCTCTAAAACAAGCGGAGATAAACACTTAATATAGTAGGAAAAACTAGCTTTGAAACTCTCAAAAAATCATGTATAAAATAGCCCAAGGGAAGCCCAATTTATAGGCTCCTCAAAAACTAGCTATTGTAAGCCAAGTCAGCAGTCTGGACTGCTGGCGGTCGACCGCCTGGTGGCCGGCCGGTCGACCGTGGCCTGGATACAGAGAGCAGAGCTCTCTGCCGGTCGACCGCCCGATCGACCGAGCAGAACTCTCTGGCGGTCGACCGGCCCTCCAGCCAAACAAGGCGTGCACGTTTTGTGCACGTCAGTCGACCGCCCGGTCGACCGACCTCTGGCTCGGTTGACCGTGCGGTCGACCGGCTGAAGGCCAGAAAACTGTTTTTAGGGATTAAAAAACTTAGCTTTCTATTTTTAATAAAATCCCATAAATTCACAAAAATCTACAAAAATAAGTTCAGTAATATATTTTAATAAACAAACATGTTTGAATAAAAATCAAAACATGTTACAAAAATTTTGAACTATTTTTGTAACTTAGAATTTTTGGTTTAAAACAAAAACCGTATTTTTCCAAATTGATTTTCCCAAAACTTCTCCAAATACAAAAACATGATATTTTAAACACTTTTAAAGCTTAGTGTGTATGCATATGATCCACTATATATATGTGATGAAATATCTATGTTTTTGACATTAAGCTCTAAAATAGTTTTGGTTAAAACACATGTATATATGAAACTCCAAAGACCAAAACGGTATTTTTCCAAAATGAAAATTCTTTTGTATTTTTTCAAAATGAAAACTCTTTTATAAAAACTCATCTAAATCTTGTGTGTGAGTGTATATGATACTTAAGCAATCCACCAATTATTCTATCCTTTACATTTATCTAAAATAAAACCTTAACAAAACAAACCTAGACACAAGTCTTCTATTGAAGGTCTTCACTTGAAGTCTTCTTCTCCTTCTTGACTTGGTCCAAACTTTGATCCAAAGAGCTAGACTTCTCTTGAGTACTTGATGTGGTCTTGATGCACAAGCTCTTGAATCAACATGTGCTGGCTCCAAAACTTGACTTTAAATCCTTTATTGAAGCTAAACACCAACTAAGATCTTGATCACAAATCTGAGACTAAATAAACACAAGATCATTAGTACATAACTACATGAGTTAATCATCATCAAAACTAGAGTGATGGGCCTTTGGGCAAACAATCTCCCCCTTTTTGATGATGACAAAACTCATGGAGTTATATATGCATGGATTAAAGTTAAGCTTCATAGAAGCTCCCCCTTAACTCATGCATAACAATAAACACATAGATATAGCAATGAATTACATGAAACTAAACAGACATATTGTTGGCCCAAAGGCCTATCACCCCAATTTTGATGATGATCAACTCATGAAGTTATGTTTACTAATGATCTTGTGTTTAATTAGTGACAGATTCATTATCAAGATCTTAATAGGTGCATAGCTCAACAAAGGATAAAATGTCAAGATTTGGAGCTAGCACGGTGTGATCCAAGGAGCTTTTGGATCAAGCTTGGACCAAGTCAAGAAGATGAGAAGCCTTCAAGTGAAGACTTCAAGAAGATGAAGACTTGTGTCTAGGTATAAGATTTTAGTTTGTTTTAGTTAAAATGTAAAGGATAGAATAGTGGTGGATTGCTCAAGTATACCATGCACACACACTCTTGATAGAATTGTTTTCATAAAAGATTTTTTAGTTTAGAAAAGATTTTTCTTTGTGACAAAATACTATTTGGATTTTGGTATTTTCATGTATACATATCTTTTATCCAAAATCAAGTTTTGAGCTTAATGTCAAAAACTTAGATATTTCATCTTATTTGTGTAGTGGATCATATCCATACACACTATGCTTTAATAAGTTCAAAATATCTAGTTTTTATTTAAAGGAGTTTTGGAAAAACAAGATTTTGGAAAATACAGTTTTTATCATGAGCCAAATATTTCCAAGTTACAAAAATAGTCCAATCTTTTATAACATGCCTTGATTTTGTGCAAGCATGTTTGTATATCAAAGTATATTGGTTAAACTATTTTTGTAGATTTTTATGTACTTTATGGGATTTTATTTGAGCCAAAAAGACAAACTTTTTAATCCCAGAAAACTGTTTCAGGCTTCAGATAAGTCGACTTACCACCTTAGTAGTCGACTAATCCTGGAGTCGGCCGACCGACCGGTCGACCGACGTGCACAGATGTGCACGCCTTTGTGTACTGGAGGACGGCCGACCGCACGGGTCGACCGACAGAGAGTTGGACTCTCAGCTCCAGTAGGTCGGTCGACCCAGGCGGTCGACCGTGGCTCCAACGGTCAGAAATCCGACCGTTGGCGGTCGACCGCCCAGGTCGACCGGCAGTTCTGACAAAGCCCCAACGGCTGATTTTTGACAGCCTATATATTTGGGGGTTTGTGGACTGTTTTCACTAAGATTTGGAGATAGTTTTAGAGCTAGTTTTTCCCACTCTTTTCAGAAGTTTTTCTCCACAAAATAGAGAGCAAATATTTCCTATCTAAAGGAAAGTTTTATCAAGAGTGTTTAAAAGAAAGTCTTTGAGTTTTTCCTCCACCTTTCACATCCTTGTTTTTCTCACACCACACTTGAGCTATCCATTGCTATATCTACCTATAGGTGTGTTGTAGTGAGAGAGCTTTAGGTGATCAAATTGTTGTGATCACCAAAGATCTTTCTTTGTTCTTTGAGGAGATGGGCAAGTGTGCTCGTGATTGTTTCAGCTCCTAGTGTGGACTTGGTGTTTTGAGTTCGGGTGCGAGCTCATTGTTTGAGGTGCGGCCTCGGCGAGCCGGTGGGCTTGCGGTATGTACGGGACTAGAGAGTCCGAGGGATTGTAGGTGTTGTGGCACCGAGGAGAGATCCATTGGGATCTTGCATAGTAGAAATCCTTCGTGTGTCGAAGGCGGGGATGTAGAGCAAGTGTGCTCGAACCTCGAAACAAACCCTTTGTGTTTGCGATTGCTCTCTCTCTCTCTCTCTCTTTGTCTCTTATTATATCTTGCATGCTTACTTTGTGCTTATCTTTACATGCTTGATATATCTTGTGTGCATAATTGATATATACTTGCTTGGGTTGTTTGCTAACACTTGTATTTAACCAAAAGAGCCAACGCGGCACCTTAACCCATTCAAGGGGAATCTAGAGGAGTTTGTCCAGAGCCCTTCACAGGGAATTCGGCAACACTCTTGTGTTATACATAGTGTTTAGAGTAAAAAGATTTAATTTGGTCATAATTGTTTTTAACTTCCGCATTATTTGCATCATTTACCATTAAGTGACCTTTAGATTAGCCTTCACCTATTCACCCCCCTCTAGGTGAGCCTACAATTGGTATCAGAGCTTGGTACTCTGATTTGGGTCTAGCAACCTAGAGTTAAAGATCCTCATTTTAGGCTAATCACAAGATTTGTACACACACCATGGACTTTATGTCACCACCCACCTTTGATATTCTTAACATCCAAATTTGGAAGGTTAAGATGTCATTGTACCTCAAGGCCTTAGGCATTCATGTTTATCTTGCCACTACTAATAATGCATATTGTTTAGATGGTAAGAATTTTGAGGCTAATGTAAAAGCCCTTCATGCTTTAAAGTCAACCCTAAATGATGAATATTTATCTAGGGTTTCTAATCTTGATTTGGCTTTTGTAGTTTGGAATACCTTGATCTCCCTTGACGAAAATGAACAATACTATGCGGGGAGCGATTCGGATGTTAGAAGTGACGTCTCCAACAAGTGCTATATGGTCCAAGGGGATAACCCCCTTGAGATAACTACCGAATCCGAGGTAGATGAAAATGATATGTCATATGAAGAGCTTTCTACATTTTGTCAATTATTGCTTAAAAAATATGACATGATTAAGAAAGAAAATAAAAATTTGAAAAAGAATATTGATTGCATGCATATAGAACAAGATTCTTTTAAATCTAACATTGCATGTTTAGAAAAAGAAAATGAGTTTTTGAAAATTGAAAATATTTTCCTTATGTCTAAATTAAATGATCTTTGTGAAGGGAACACGATTTTGAAAGATAAAATTATTTTGGTGGAAACTCAAAAGGAAATTGTTTTTCAAGAAAATTCTTGTTTGAAAAGAAAAATGTTTGAAAAAGAAAAAGAAAATGTCTCTAAAAAGATAAAGAAAAATGACTCTATATCTCACATGTCTTTACATGCCACCATTGATGATAGTGAGATTAAGAATTTGAAAAATAAAATAGATAGTTTGAGTTCAACTTTGAACTCGTGTGCATTTAATCATACTAGGTTGGAGTCCTTGTTTGTAAAGAAACAAACTCCTCATGTTCATGCACATCACTCTTATCATGCATTTGCTTATGTTGCACGCCATGATCACATTCACACTCATAAGCATACTAAGGTGTACAAATGTACACATTGTGGCCGCAAAGGCCATTTAGCAAAATTTTGTTTTCATAAGTTGCATCATATTAATTTTGCTAATAATAAAAATGTTTGGGTGCCTTACAAAGCTAACCCCCAAGGACCCAAGAAAAAAATGGGTACCAAAACCCCCACCCCATGTTTTTGATGTAGGTGAGGGATCTCTCAAGACGTGAGAGATTTGGTGCCTTGGTAGTGGATGCAATGGACTTGATGGACATACATTTGGATGCATCGCTATCAAGGAGTTTTGGTGGAAAGACGACCATGATTGGAGCTTTGGAGTTGGTAACAAACTCTAAACTCTCTTTTATTCATGTCCATGCTTGTTCATTCCTATTATTTTTGAGCATGTTCATGTTTTATGTATTTTTGTGCTTCATGTGGTAATAACATACTTAAATGAAGATTTTATCAAAACTTGTATTATACATGTACAAATAGTGAGCTACATTTGTTTTATATACTTATGCACTTCATGCTCACTTGTACCCACTATATGCATATGTATAGGCTAGTTTTGATGATTCTCTTTTATACATGTTTTGCTTATTTGTATGCTTTACTTCATGTATATATATTCTTAATTCAAATCTAATAAATATACATGTATACCCGTGAGTCTCTTGCCTTCATGCAAACATCATTAATAGACTCTTTTAGATTTGGGATATGTATGTATATTATTAGGATTGGATTAATCATACATATACCATGAAGATTTGTGCTTTGATGAAAAATGATTTTTCGTGTTTTTGTTAAAAATGTGACTTATGATCTTTTTGAGCTTCATTGACTATTTTCATAAAAATGCTAGTTACATGATCGTTTAACACTCACACTTTTGTTAAAATCATTTTTGAGCCTTATAGACCATGAGTGCTTAAATGTTTGTGTGTCTAGTTATGTTTATGAAAAGCATAAGATTTGATATATTTGAAGGATTTTTAACTAGTTTTTCAAAAACAATTTATACTAGTTATTTATTCTTCAAATAGTTTTTGAGATTGATACATGATTCTATTTTTCTCAAAATTTGGTGCTTCATGATTTGAATATTAGTTTATATGTTAGTTTTTATCAACACTAGGATTTATACTCGTACATATCGTGGGTCACAAATAAATCTATTTATATTTGTGCTTGAATGCTTATTTGAACCATGAAATGTGCTTGTATTTCTTGGTTTTGATGATACATACATTTTTAAACTTATATTCCCACTTTTTGGATTTGATTTATGATCATGTGTTTTCATCTCATGTATATGTGTATTTTTGCCAAACTTTAAGATATACATGTATACCTCTTGAGTCATTTGCCTTTAATGCAAATCTATTTATATGGACTCAATTGTGTTTAAGGGATATGTATGTATACTTCTTGTGTTGTCAAAACATACATATGCCTTGAAATATTATTTTTTTTAAAAAAATGAATGAAAAATTTGTGATGATTTTCATGTTTTAAAATTTATGATTTAAAGGAATATTGAGCTTTATTGACATTTTCATGATACCATGTTCCACATAACACTAGTGCACTCACCTCTTTTGAAAATTTTATGGACTTTATGGATATTAGAGTGTTTTAGTGCCATGTGATTTACTTGTGTTTCATGAGAAATATTTTACCTTATTCCTTACTTGAAGAATTCTTAACTAGTTTGTCAAAAATTATTTTAACTAGTTACTTGTTCTTCATTTGGTAGTGATTTTTAATGCTAAAATATTTTCAAATCTATTTTTGCAAACCCTACCCTCTATGGGAGGATGGATGGGCGATTATGCTCAAGTATGCTTTATAGTGCAAATCATTTTATCTTGAACATATGAAGGGTGGTAGGTTATGAGATATACACTTGATCTTATTGTTATGTCTATTGGTATCTTTGAATCGTTTCAATTGGTATCAATATGAACTTATTTTGTATATACTGATATTTTGTTTCTTATATATGTATGTATCAATTTCACTTGGTATACTCATTTTTTATACATATATAAGATTTTCATGTGCTTAACTTACAATTGGTTCACATTTCTAAGAGCACAAAGTTTATGATGAAAAATAAAAAAATTTTTTGATCATTATGTTTACTATTGGTATCAATATGCTTCAACTTCATATTTGTTAAATGTCAATTGGTATCAATATGATTTACAATAATGATTACTTTCAATTTGGTATCTTAAAATTTGTTTGTTTTTACAAAAGCTCTAATACCTTTAAAAATCTCATTTAAACAGAATTAATAAAAAAAACATTTTGTTGGTTGTTTGATTTGACCCCTTATTGATCTCTTTGTTTATGACAAAAAGGGGGAGAAAGATTTGTTTGACTTTGTTTTACCTTAAACCCTTTGTTGATGATTGACAAAAAGGGGGAGAGGTATTTGCTATATATGCATGTTTTTTATTAAAAGATTTTATGTTTAATGCATATATGTTTTGTTTTGCAAATAGGAGAAAAAGATTTGATTTGTTTTATCTCCATTCATTTGCATACATGTTTATGAGCTTCATTGCATATATTTATTATTTTGTGTTATGCATGAGTTAAGGGGGAGCTTCTTTGAAGCTTTACTTTAATCCATGCATATATAACTCCATGAGTTTTGTCATCATCAAAAAGGGGGAGATTGTTGGCCCAAAGGCCTATCACCCCAGTTTTGATGATGATCAACTCATGAAGTTATGTTTACTAATGATCTTGTGTTTAATTAGTGACAGATTCATTATCAAGATCTTAGTAGGTGCATAGCTCAACAAAGGATAAAATGTCAAGATTTGGAGCTAGCACGGTGTGATCCAAGGAGCTTTTGGATCAAGCTTGGACCAAGTCAAGAAGATGAGAAGCCTTCAAGTGAAGACTTCAAGAAGATGAAGACTTGTGTCTAGGTATAAGATTTTAGTTTGTTTTAGTTAAAATGTAAAGGATAGAATAGTGGTGGATTGCTCAAGTATACCATGCACACACACTCTTGATAGAATTGTTTTCATAAAAGATTTTTTAGTTTAGAAAAGATTTTTCTTTGTGACAAAATACTATTTGGATTTTGGTATTTTTCATGTATACATATCTTTTATCCAAAATCAAGTTTTGAGCTTAATGTCAAAAACTTAGATATTTCATCTTATTTGTGTAGTGGATCATATTCATACACACTATGCTTTAATAAGTTCAAAATATCTAGTTTTTATTTAAAGGAGTTTTGGAAAAACAAGATTTTGGAAAATACAGTTTTTATCATGAGCCAAATATTTTCAAGTTACAAAAATAGTCCAATCTTTTATAACATGCCTTGATTTTGTGCAAGCATGTTTGTATATCAAAGTATATTGGTTAAACTATTTTTGTAGATTTTTATGTACTTTATGGGATTTTATTTGAGCCAAAAAGACAAACTTTTTAATCCCAGAAAACTGTTTCAGGCTTCAGATAAGTCGACTTACCACCTTAGTAGTCGACTAATCCTGGAGTCGGCCGACCGGACCGGTCGACCGACGTGCACAGATGTGCACGCCTTTGTGTACTGGAGGACGGCCGACCGTGCCGGTCGACCGCTCCAGAGAGCAGAGCTCTCTGGAAAGTTCGACCGACCGCACGGGTCGACCGACAGAGAGTTGGACTCTCAGCTCCAGTAGGTCGGTCGACCCAGGTGGTCCAACGGTCAGAAATCTGACCGTTGGCGGTCGACCGCCCGGGTCGACCGGCAGTTCTGACAAAGCCCCAACGGCTAGTTTTTGACAGCCTATATATTTGGGGGTTTGTGGACTGTTTTCACTAAGATTTGGAGATAGTTTTAGAGCTAGTTTTTCCCACTCTTTTCAGAAGTTTTTCTCCACAAAATAGAGAGCAAATATTTCCTATCTAAAGGAAAGTTTTATCAAGAGTGTTTAAAAGAAAGTCTTTGAGTTTTTCCTCCACCTTTCACATCCTTGTTTTTCTCACACCACACTTGAGCTATCCATTGCTATATCTACCTATAGGTGTGCTGTAGTAAGAGAGCTTTAGGTGATCAAATTGTTGTGATCACCAAAGATCTTTTCTTTGTTCTTTGAGGAGACGGGCAAGTGTGCTCGTGATTGTTTCGGGTCCTAGTGTGGCTTGGTGTTTTGAGTTCGGGTGCGAGCTCATTGTTTGAGGTGCGGCCTCGGCGAGCCGGTGGGCTTGCGGTGTGTACGGGACTAGAGAGTCCGAGGGATTGTAGGTGTTGTGGCACCGAGGAGAGATCCATTGGGATCTTGCATAGTGGAAATCCTTCGTGTGTCGAAGGCGGGGATGTAGAGCAAGTGTGCTCGAACCTCGAAACAAACCCTTTGTGTTTGCGATTGCTCTCTCTCTCTCTCTCTCTCTCTTTGTCTCTTATTATATCTTGCATGCTTACTTTGTGCTTATCTTTACATGCTTGATATATCTTGTGTGCATAATTGATATATACTTGCTTGGGTTGTTTGCTAACACTTGTATTTAACCAAGAGAGCCAACGCGGCACCTCAACCCATTCAAGGGGAATCTAGAGGAGTTTGTCCAGAGCTCTTCACGGGGAATTCGGCAACACTCTTGTGTTATACATAGTGTTTAGAGTAAAAAGATTTAATTTGGTCATAATTGTTTTAACTTCCGCATTATTTGCATCATTTACCATTAAGTGACCTTTAGATTAGCCTTCACCTATTCACCCCCCTCTAAGTGAACCTACACATATATGCATCAATAGGGTGAGAGAAACATGCATAAATCAAAAGTTCTTTTTTCAAAAACTTTCTCCCCCTTTTTGTTTAAACTTTCAAAATCATTCTTCCCATTTTGTAAAAATATAAGATGCATAAACTCAATATATGTAAAAACACAAATATGCATATATAAACTCAAAATCTTTCTCCCCCTTTTGTTAATCATCAACAAAAGGGTAAAAATCAAATCAACAATAAAGATATATATGCGATATACATTCATTAAAAGGAAGACGCGAAGTTAGCTTCCCTGTATACATGCATTACATGAAGAAGGGATGACAAGCCCTAACTCACATGACGCATAATATACAATGCATAAGTGGAGATATTAAGCTCCCCCTACACACGTGTATCACATAAAGAAGAGATATCAAGCTCCTCAATATAAGATACACTCAACATGAATCTATATGTAGAAGAGATGTTAAGCTCCCCTTACATATAAGCAAGACATATTAAAATATTTTTAACTTACTTTAAGACAAATTTTGAAATCTTCTTAAATCAAATTTTAAGAAATCATTTGTACATAAACAAAATTTTAAGATATCAATTATAACTAAACAATACAAATTCTGAATTTTTCTTAAATCAACAAATCAATTTTAGATATCACAAGATTTGATGCCATATGAAATAGGAAATATGTGATACCAATTGAGATTGAAACACTTGTACATTTTTATATCAATGAAGAAAAATATTTTATATTTTGATACTAATTGAAATATATGATAAATTTTGATACCAAATAGGTAAAACATATTGATACCAAATAAAATTTAAACCCAATTAAAAATTAAAATACATTGATATTAATTGAAGTATATGGTAAATATTGATACCAATAAAAATACCAAATGAAAATAATGCATAAGCTTATTGAAGTACCAATTGAGATACCAATTGAAAATCAAGATTTAAATCAAGCTTAGCATAAACAAACTTTGTGCTTTTTAAACTTGTAAATAAATCGTAAATAAAGCACAATCAAATCATATATATGTATGAAAATGAAAATATTAATAGAAATTGATATTATTTGAAATTTAAAGCATACATATATAGAAAACAAAATATGAATATACACAAAAATATCAATTGTAATACCAATTAAAAATATGATGAGAAGCAAGTGTATAACTCATAAATATCCACCCTTTTCATGCACATGATAAAAGATATGTAATTTGAGCATACAAGGCATGGTCGCCCATCCATCCGCCCTTATTGGGGTTGGTAGGGGTTTTCAAAAATAAGAGTATGAAAAATATTTTAGCATTGAAAACACTACCAAATGAAGAATACATAACTTGTTAAAAGTAATTTTTAAAAGACTAGTTAAAGATCCTTCAAACATGAAAACAAATCATATGCCAAAAAATAGAGAGAGACGGCTAAACAGAGACCTATTCTCTTACTTCTAAAATTCAGAGAACTACTTCTCTAATCAGGATGCTAATACCCTAATACTTTCCTTCCTCTTAAGGAATTTTCGAAACCAGGCGAGAAGGAATTCCCAAGTGGAGGCAGTTTGAGAAGTAACAAGAGGGTTCTACCAACCTTCTGTTCTCCGATTCCCCGAACCAGGCAAGAAGGGAATCCATCAGGCAGCAGTCTGATCGATCGCATCGTCAAAGGGACAAAGTGGTCGCGTGCTGACCAGACTCCTATCGGCACACTTCTCCAGAATCTCAGAGGAGATCTACTTGTAATTTTTTTATTGCAAAAGAATTACTTGTAATTTAGCTCCTCGACCCCCTTTTTTGTAAGTTTTCCCCCTTTGCAAAATCAATGAAAAATAGACTCCTCCTGAGTACTTGATGTGGTCTTGATGCATAAACTCTTGAATCAACACGTGCTAGCTCTAAAACTTGACTTGAAATCTTTTGTTGAAGCAAAACACCTACTAAGATCTTGATCACAAATCTGAGACTAATTAAATACAAGATCATTAGTACTATAACTACATGAGTTAATCATCATCAAAACTAGAGTGATGGGCCTTTTGGCCAATAGATTCAAGAGCTTGCGCGTCAAGATCGCATCTAGCACTCGGTTGGAGTCAAGCCCATTGGATCGTGTTTGGATCGAGTCGACTTGGAGAAAGAGTTCTACAAAAAGGCTTTAGTTTGTTTAGATCTTGTGTAAAGATAGATAGTGTTGATATGCTTAAGTTCACACACACACACAAGTTCAATATGTTTGATTTTCGATTTAACCGGCTTTGGATTTCGAATAGACATATATATGATTTTCATGAATAGATAGAATTAAAATAAGTTTACATAGTTTAATGTATATTAGATTTCATCTATGTATATATGATTCATATATTTAGAAAAACTTACTTTGATGCTCCTATTCATATGTTTGGAGTTTTGTAATTAACAAAACTCATTTTTGGATAAGTTTTAGAGAACAAATTTTCCTATCTATACAAATGTTTAGTAGCAAGTTTTTGAAGAGTTTTTGTGCCAAAAAGATTTATCTTTTATTTGTTTTAAAGGGTTTAAAAAATTAAGAAAAATAAAGTATTTGGGAAATTGGCTTTGATCTTCATTTCTATCTTCTTCTAATATTTTTCCTAAGTGTTTTTTTTGTGATTTGTTTTTCAAACACCTTGTTTTCTCACACTTGAGCTATCATCTCTATCCTATCTATAAGGTCTTATTTTTATTGAAAATATTGTTAGTGGTCTATTGTGATCACCAAGAGTTATTTGTGGTCTACTGTGATCACCAAGTTATAATCTTTCCTTTGCTTTGCTTTTGTGCATATCCCTTTAGTGTAGAGGAGGTTGTGCTTTGAGTTTGTAGCTATCCCTCTTTGTGTAGAGATGATTGTGGTTGAGTTTGGATTAGTGCCTTATCCCTCTTGTGTAGAGGTGATTGTTGTTTTGGCTTTCTGCCTATCCCTCTAAGTGTAGAGGAGGTTGTGCTTTGGGTTTGTAGCTATTCCTTTTGTGTAGAGGTGATTGTTGTTGAGTTTGGCTTAGTGCCTTATCCCTCTTGTGTAGAGGTGATTATTGTTTTGGCTTTGTGCCTTACCTCTTGTGTAGAGGTGGTTGTTGGAGAGAGGAGTTGTGTATTCCTTACTTTATACTTGTAAATTCCTCGGTGGAGGTTCTATGTCGACATAGTTGAAATCCTTCTGTGTGAAGGCGGGGACGTAGAGGAGTGGCTCGAACCTCGAAACATATCTCGGTGTTTGCGTTTGATCCACTATCTCTAAACTCTTGCTCTCTTATATCTTGCATTTTTTATATTGATCATATCTCATATATGCTTGGTTTTGTTTGTGTGCCCATACTTGTGTTGAACCAAGAGAGCTTCATATAGCACCTCAACTCTTATTTAGAGGAATCTAGAGGAGATATTCTAGAGCCCGTTGCCGAGAATTCAGCTACACTCTTTGGTTACACTTAGTGTGTTGCAATTAGTTTTAATTCCATATCATTTGTGTTAGATTAGCTAATACACTTTTTCACCCCCCCTTTTGGTGTATTTTCATTCAGACCACCACCGGAGCCACCACCATGAGGTAGTTTTCCTTATCTTCCCATTTGTTTCATGTATATACACATTCACGATGCATTGAGGATAATGCATGAGATAAGTGTGGGGGAGAATTTACTAACATAGTTAGTTTTAAATTTTCTTTCTTTTACGCTTCCTTTTACGAAATTTTTAAAAATTTCTTTTGTATATAAACTTTTTTCTTTTCTTTTTACAAAACTTTTTGAATTAAGAGAAATAGTTTTGATTTATTGTTAAGAAAATTAAAATTATCTTAGGAATTAGGAAGACCTAAAATTATGAATTTTTGAATCAAGTCAAAATAATAGATCTTTTTTAAATTTAAGGACAAGGAAGTAAAATTAGAAAGATAATTTGATCTTGAATTTTTTGCCTTAAAGTTATGCACTTCACACTTACGCAATTTTTTGGGATTGAAAAAAAACTAAAAATGTCATAAAAATGCTATAAAAATATATAAAAAATAAAAAATGATAAAACCACTTATTGAAGTTGGGTAATTATGCCTCAGGAAGCATGATTATTTATACTTAAAATGGTGAAAAAAAACAAAATAATCTACTTTAGTTTTGTGGCTTTATTTACTTGAGTTCTTAAGTCCGAGGGATGTTTTCTCATCTGGTACCCTAAAACTATCTGGTTTGAGAGTCACCGCTTAAAGGCTCACTACCGGGTAAGCTAGAGAGCCTAAGAAAACAAAGGGAAGGAAAAATATTAAATAAATGGTATGAAAGTTAGAGTTTATATCCCAAAAAATTTTAAATTCTTACATTTAATTTATAACAAGAGTGTATATTTGTTCTAAGAGTTCTATGAAAGATCAAAGAATCAATTCAATTTTAAATTCTTATATTTAATTTATAACAAGATTTTGCATTTCGAAATTTCTGGTTAACCTCTGAGCTTAGATCACTTATATTTTCACAAAAATACTTCAACACTTTTCTGTATTTCAAAATGTGCTTTCAAAAATACTGACATTTGATTTCTTTTGTTATGGATTTAGTGGGTGTAATCCGCTGAAAATCCTCAGGAGACAAAACTCCTCCTCTAAGGGAAACCTAGAGGTCTAACGGCTTGTTGCACATGTTCAGTGCAATCGCACACCTGCGAAAGTGGTGTAATAATTCCTTTAGTTTTTTTCCTCGGGACGAGCAAAAGATAAGATGGGGGTGTGATTAGTCTCTAAAATTTCATATTTCATATCACATATTCACATTTATTTAATATTAAATTCTACTAATAATACCTCTCTCGTATGTTTCTAGGTCCATAGCATGAAATGAAGAAAAAGGCCTAAAATCACCATTTAATTGGTGATTAAAAGCCTACAAATATAGCCATTGACTTTGGAGGGCTATTTCAAAGGGCCCAAAACTAGAAACCGGGACATGCAGCCAACAAGGGGACAAGCGGGCAGCGCGCAACAGGCAGCGTTGTGCGCGTCGCCCTGGGACAGCTGCGGAAATAAGGTCTGGGCAGCGTTTTCTCGGCTCTGGTGTGGAGCCGCGCGCCAGGATTTGACACGCGGCTCCGTACCTGTACCCTGGTGCCCAGTTTTACCTATAAATACCCTGGGATTTTCAGAGCATGAAAGAGGAGTTTTTGAAGTGTTTTTAGGTTAGTTTTTAGGGTTTTTCACTTATTGTAATTTAGGATAGTTTAGTCTAGTTCTTCTTCTTCCTCCTCCTTTATATTTTTTATTTTTTGTAGATCTTGTAATAGGAGAGAGAGTGGTACATGGTTGGAAAGTAAGAGTGCTTATAATAGAAAGTGATAAGTTATGAAAGGTTCTCTCTTTATCTCTCTTTGTTTTCTTCTCTAACTCCTTTTACATGTTTATCTAATTTTCTCTCATGGCAACTAACTACTAACCATTAACTTGCTAACTTCTTACTTGATAATCCACATGAATCTAATAGCCTCTATTTGGTCTTGCTCTTACAAGAGCCATTGTGATGGATTCTAACACTCTAACATCTTAACTCTCTAACAAGCTAATATTACTTTACTCCATGCTTACTCTTATTTAGTTTTGATGGTTTAAGTGTAACTTGCACTTGTTTTATTGAGTTTGGATGTGAAAGTTATCTTATGGGTCATGCATTGAAACGCTTTTGAACCAAGGACTAGTGACGGCCAAGGATACATATCAGGCAACTATCACTAAGAGGTTAGCATGGTCAGTGGAGCCATTAGTAGTTAGTAGCCATGGGTTTTCTTTCTCATTTTACTTTGTTTTAGATATAAAAACAAAATCACAAATACTATTCTTCTATGTTTCTCATTTCTTTGTTTTCACCGTACTTCTCTCGACGGATATGTTAAGAACCAGAGAGGCCTATAATATCTCGACGGATCTGGAGCCGAGAGATTGGCGATTTCCTTTCATCGACTATGCTCTACATGGTCTGCTGCCAGACAATCCTAAAGAAGCGGCATCTATCAGACGAAGGTCTCTCCGTTTTTACTACGTCCAACTCTGAAGATACTTTACTGTCGTTCATATGACGGTGTCCTCCTCCGTTGCCTTTCTAATTTAGAGGCACAGGAAGTGCTTAAAGAAGCACACGACGGCATATGTGGAGCTCATCAGCCAGGTTCAAAACTTAAAGGCAGATTGCATAGGCTTGGATATTATTGGCCAACCATGATAGCCGATGCCATCCAACATGCACGAAGGTGTAAATCATGCCAAATTCATGCGGACTTCATACACCAGCCTCCAGAGTTGCTCCACCCAACTGTTGCTTCATGACCATTTGAAGCATGGGGAATCGATGTCGTAGGGCCAATCAGCCCCTCTTCGACAAAATGACACCGGTTTATCCTGGCAATAACTGACTACTTTTCAAAGTGGGCAGAAGCTATACCACTGTTGATGTTAAACTTCTAATGTGACTAATTTCATCAAACACCATATCATCCATCGATTTGGTGTCCCTAGGCGGATCATCCATGAAAACGGTCCCCAATTCATAAGCCAGGTGTTCTATCGATTCTGCGATAAATACTGAATACAGAATGTGGCTTCAACTGCCTATAATCCTGGCACTAATGGCTTGGCGGAAGCATTCAAAAGACGATCATCAAGTTACTCAAAAAGTTCGTCTCCTCGAATAAGCGAGATTGGGACGAAAAACTTGGTGAATGTCTTTGGGCCTATCGAACCACGGTTCGGACCCCGACAGGCAATATGCCTTTTTTCCTGGTGTACGAGTGTGAAGCAGTCATACCGTTGGAAATTCAGATGCCGTCATTACGAGTTGCTCTGATCATTAAGATCACATCAGCGGATACAATGATCGGTTGCGTCTTCAAGAGCTCGAAGCCTTAGATGAGAGGCGGTTACAAGCTCAGCAGCAATCGAGTTGTATCAAGCTCGGATCTCAAAAGCCTTCAATAAGAAGGTCAAGCAAAGAGTCTTCTAGAAAGGAAATTTGGTTTTAGCCGTCAGACGATCAATGATCATGACTCACAAAATCAAAGGCAAATTTCAGCCCAAATGGGAGGGACCTTTTTTAATAGAAACAGTCTATTCGAATGGAGCATATCGCCTTATGACTTCAGATGGCGATTTACTCATGATGCCAATCAATGGCAAGTTCTTAAAGAAGTAATATCCTTGATTAAGGATCCTTCTCATGATCAAGTTAACATTACACATCTGATCAAGACCTTCAAATCCAAGGTACGCAGAAAGAGCACCCCTCTCTTCCTCCAAGTGAGGTCATACAACCATAAACCAGTAGGAAGTTGATCATACATTGGCTGTCTCAAAGAAAAATCAAGGTTACACATGCTCTAACCACATGATCCGACACCTTTAACGGTTAAGGATAGAGGAAAATGTTGGCCTTTAAGCCCAACATAAGTCCTCGACAACTCATCATGCTGAGGGGAATGGCATGACTAGCCCGACTCAAACGGTAGTTGGTAAAGGCATATCAAACCCGTTGACAGCTGAGGATTTGCTAAAAATCCTAAGGGACCTGTTCCCATTTGATTCCCTCTCCAAAATCACTTACCAACTCTTATCCATGGAATGGTAAGATCACATATAAAGATCTTTCCATCCATTTCGCTATTAAGTTAACACTAAACCTATGACAGTGATCTCCTCGTTTTTAAAACGAGACCTTTTCATGCTATGTTTGACACTATACCTCTGGCATCCATTCGCTGTTAAGTTAACACTAAACCTATGACAGTGATCTCCTCATTTTTAAACGAGACCTTTTCATGCTATGTTTAACACTATACCTCTGGCATCCATTTCGCTGTTAAGTTAACACTAAACCTATGACAGTGATCTCCTCATTTTTAAACGAGACCTTTTCATGCTATGTTTAACATTATACCTCTGGCATCCATTTCGCTGTTAAGTTAACATTAAACCAATGACAGTGATTCCCCCCGATTTTCCCAGTGAAAACGAGACCTTTTCATGTTATGCTTAAAACTACACCTCTGGCATCCATTTCACTGTTAAGTTAACATTAAACCTATGACAGTGATCTCCACGTTTTTCTCTAACAAATTGCTTTCCGAATCCCTATGAAGTTCTTTTTGTCACGTTAACACTAAACCTCTGACATATAGTCTTCTATGGAATTCATTTCCTAGCTCCCAGCAAGTTTCTAAGTCCCACTCAGTCTTTGCCGGACTTTTCTGGTTGTCACGTTAACAATATACCTCTGACAATTTCTTCCAGATTCCATTCAAATTGGAGCTTGGCGGCTTCTCAATCGGTTATGTCATTGTGACCTCTGAACTGACAGATAGCCAAGTCTATCTTTCAGTCCGGCAAGGACTATTTTGAGCTTGGTGGCTTCTCAATCGGTTATGTCATTGCGACCTCTGAACCGACAGATAGCCAAGTCTCATCTTTCGGTCCGGCAAGGACTATTTTGAGCTTGGTGGCTTCTCAATCGGTTATGTCATTGCGACCTCTGAACTAGCAGATAGCCAAGTCTCATCTTTCAGTCCGGCAATGACTATTTCTTTGTCATCATACGACAAAATTTTGAGCTTGGTGACTTCTCAATCGGTTATGTCATTGCGACCTCTGAACCGGCAGATAGCCAAGTCTCATCCTTCAGTCCAGCAAGGACTATTTTCGTTGTCATCATACGACAAAATTTGGAGCTTGGCGACTTCTTAGTCGGTTACGTCATTGCGACTCTGAACCGACAGATAGCCGAGTCTCATCTTTTAGTCCAGTAAGGACTATTTTCTCAAAAGGCTGTAATGCAACTTGAAAGCAAGAATTCAAAAGATAAAATAAGTTGGAAATGCAACCGGGGAGTCAAAATAAAATCACTTTTTATTGATTCCAAAAGAGGGATATATGAAGGCATATATATTACAAGCTACATGGTGCTTCATAGGACTATATCCGTCCTTCAAGAGTGGCCAACCTAGTCTTCCTCTCTTCAGCAGCCCTGATAAGCGCCTGCGACCTCAACTCGGCCTCATTAAAGTTCACCGTCTGGGCCAAGCGAGCTTCAATTTAAACCAAGGTTGCTCTTTGTGCTAACTCCTGCCGCAAGACTTCGTCATTCTGCGCCTTAAGCTGTTCAAGCCGAGCAGTCTCTTCAAGACGCACTGGTTCAGCCTTGGGCAAAAGAAGATTAGCCTTCCTTATCATTTCCTTAGCCTTTTCAATTTTATCCTTAGCGTCAAGAAGAGCACTGCTAGAAGCATCTATGGCATCCCCGAGCTCTACTTTCCTTGTCTCCAAGGATTTCAAATCAGAAGAAATAGCCTTAACAGCTTCTTGAGCGGCGAGATGAGCTTCACGCATCTGAGCAACAAGGTGCGCAAGCTGCTCGTTAACTGAAGACTCCAGAACTGAATGGCTAAGACGGCGCCATTCGTCCGCATCCCTCTCAAGTCTGTCCACCAGAAGCTCCAATGCGGTGGCCTGGTCATCCCCTCTAAAGTCTCGGATACTGTCAATGCTTCGAGAGAGGACCACCTTTAAAGCGGAGAACGAGGTAGTCGAGCCCTTCAAGATCAAAGCAATGGATCGCTTCAAGCTCTTATAAAAGCTGTCGACTAACTCGGCCACGAATTCATTTTCAGCCTCAACTACTCTCGAAAACGAGCAGCCCCTGAAGACAGAGTTTCCACTGGCTTTATTGACACTACTGTGAAAGGAATAGTAGAAGCACTGGCTGGAGTAATACAAGGGGTCGTCGGTGATCTCAGAGGAGTCCTCATCGAAACCAGTACACTAGCCACAACTGAGGTAGGACTAGTGACTATTTCCGGGAGAGCTGGCTCACCACCAATGTTGGAGAAGTAGGATAGGTAATCACCCTCAGCTCCGCGCCTGGCAGGATAGGCGGCACTAGCGAAACCGATGGCATCTCACTCACCGATATAGTTGGAAGTAAGCTTGGTTCCATGGTTACCGTCCCCTCAATTTCAGTTCCTCTGGCTGGTTCAAGGCTGATAAGAGGGCAGGTCGTGATACAAAGCATCCAACTCAGCAGCATCCGCCGCGGTCGAAGTACTTACTTTACCCCTGGATCCCTCAGGAAGACGGGTTGGCTCTCTTGAAGTCGATGCACCCAAAGGCGGAACAACTACAACAAGACTTTGTTTAGGCAAGGCATAATAAATAGCAGGAGTCAAAAGGTCAAAACAGTACCAAAAGATGATGTCGCCTCAACCGTCTTGACGGCTGCATCAGTCCCTACAGGCTCCATTGGAAAATCTTTGGCGGAATCAACACGAATGGTCGGCCCACCTTCACTTGCCGAACCCTCCGTGGTCCACCCAAAAGAGCTAGAAGGTACGGGACTTCCTTTTGAAGTCCCAGCACCTGAAGGACCTACATCGACCGCATCATCTCCAGACTCTTCTGAGACGGCAAAATAGCCAGCTTCATCGCCTTCCCTATAAGTGAACAAGGGATCATAATGCTCCCCTTGTTCTCCGGTAGCCTCAGCTCTCGGGCTTCTCACCATCTCAGTTCCTGAATCACAAAGTAAACAATGAGCTATATGGAACACATAAGGAGTATATTACAAGAACGGAGCTGATCTTACCCGCGTCCGGAGCAGCTTTACCAGTAGTCGGCCTAGGTGCCGACAACTTAATGACTAATGGGGTAGGAGGAGGAGGTGCTGCAGATAATTCGCCCTCTGCAACAACCGTAGGAGCGTAGCGACGAGGCTTTTTCACTACCCTCTTCCTACGAGATCCACCTTCTCGCTTTCGCTTGAAGTGGACGTCAGCATCTTCTTCCTCCACTTCTTCCACGTCAACATGTCCTATGGGGGCCGCGCCTACCTCACCAGAAGCAGCTGGTGGAGCCTCAGCACCCGTATCCGCTTCAAAGCGAGGACTTCCTGCATCCGAGGCTTCGCTATCATCAACAGCAATGAATTCCCCGAGGCCTGGAACGCGAACCCTTTTACCCTCTCCCTTCTCAGTGACCTTCCACTTTAACTGCTGAGAGATTAACTTCACACCAAAGGAATTAACAGAAAATCCAGTGGGTGTGGAGTTCGAAGTTCTATACCACTGGCAGAATCCCAGGGTCGTTAGAAGGTTCGGAGTCCTTATCGGTATGCACAGTCGCACCTCAGTACAGCCAGCAATGAAGAACCGCCAGGCACGAGCTCCATCGATGAGGCTCCCCATAAAGGCCAGACTGCTGTTTGGATTGCCTACATACAGTTGGTCATACCCAAACTGGCGGGCAAACCGACTCGGAACATAGGGCTCCAAGTAGCAGGTGTCCCCACTTCTGTACAACAAGTGTGATGGCCGGATGCTAACCAGCCACTCGAAGATCCCCCGACTCAATGATGTCTGCCCTTCTCCCACATCCTTGAATTCTTCCCATAGCCCGCATCGCGAAGTAGGGAAAGCATCGGAAAAGGCTATAGACGTCATGACGCACAGCAACTTACGGACCGTAGCCACATAAGTCCTTGACCATGAACACCCCTCGAATCGACAAAGAAGCGTCATTCGAATACCTTCTGGGGGCTCCTCTCCGGCTTGGATGATGGAAGGAAAGTGAAGGGTGAACCATGCCATCAAATAAGTATATGGCAGACCTATTCTGGGATTTGGCCCATCGCGAGGCAAGATAGTCCCCTTTCTCCGTTTCGTTGCCGGTGGCCTACAGAAAGCCTCCATCAATGCACGAAGGCCTCTTTGAATACAGCACACTATGACTGGAAGAAGTCCAAGAGAACGACCATGGACTAGACGAATGACAGGCAATAAGACAGTCGGATGAATGACATCGCCGGACGAGGACGGCACCACACATCTCTTCAACCAGACCATTAGGAAACTAGCTAGAAGTGCCTTCCGGGACGTCGGTCAATGAGCCTGGTGGTGGAAGCTCCGAAGAATATCGCCCTTCTCATAGGGTCCGTCATCTTCTTCCAGAATCAAATCCCCCTGAGAGTGCTCTTGCATCCGATGAAAGATGTCTTCATCTGCAAATCCACAATGAGCCGCTTCAGGAGTACCTTCCAAGTCGGGGAACAAATAATTTCCCCAGCTCTTCAAACTGCATGAAGCTCCCTTATGGCTCCCATGCATACTGGAACAAATGTACAGGTGACACATCAATTCCCAGTAGGTCTTAAGAAAAGCGGGCTCCTGCTTCTCCAGAAGTGCCAATTCCGCCTCGCACGGAAAATATTCTTCATATGGGATAGACCCCAAGGACAGAGCAGAGACTTCCCACATCTTGTGCAGAGTCATACCCAATTCACCAACAGGGGTGAAGAAGGTCCCTGTAGCCGAGCAGTATAACTCAAAGATGGCATAGAAGTTCGCTACGCTCATCTGAATGCCATAACAGGTCGCCCTGACGGCCTCATAAAGCCCCAGCCTCTCCAGATCCTCCTCAAAATGAGCAAGGACATATAGAGTCAAGTCCCTCCACCATGCCTTGGGAGGGTGAATCTACCCTGGAGTCCTGAAATCAGTGGCTGGATAATTGTCACAAACTTTAAAGAACTGATTTCCAAAGGTCTGAGCCACTGTGGGGTTTTCTCCACTGGATGTCTGAAAGTACATTCCCAGGGAGGAGACCCAATATGCAGCGAGGAGGACCCATCCTTGTGTAACCAGGGGACGGAATTATCAACTTCCCTACGTGAACGGAGTCAATAGTCCGAGTCACTTGCCACTTCTTCTTTCGAGCCCTCATCACGCATTGAAAGAAGGACAAGGAAAAATGCCACTTACTAGATGGGAGATAGTACTTCTCACCATCCAATTTGAAAATCTACTGCCCCTCTCCAGCTAGCAGTTGGTGATCGTTGTCTAGCACTGCATCTCCAAACATGAAGCCGGGCTTTCGATAGATTCTTCGGTCAGAATCTTCAAGGGGAGCAGTAGTTAAGCTGCTCCTCATGGTGCGCTGATCCCCACCATGAATAAGTATATCCCGAGAAGGAGAGCTTCGCTCGCTAAATAGTGAAACCTACCCTTGAAACTGCAGGCTGACGTTGCTATCGAGCCCCCTGGCTGTGCCAAAGAGACTGTTCAGAGGACCAGGAGTATAGTGCACTGCAAGAGCAAGGAGAAACTATGATTAGTTCATCAACCAAACAAGGGCTAAAATAAGAATGCAATTTTTGTTAAGGCATAGCCTAACTCTCCGAGCGAAGCTGGCCTAACGATAGCTTCGCCCCGAAGCTTAGCTTCGCAGCTGCAGCGTAACTCCGCACTCCACACGAAGGCAGGAAGCGGGAAAATATCCAAGTGTTAGCTTCGCTCTGGAAGCTTGACCTTGAACAACAGAACGCAACACCAGGGGCTAACTTCGTCAGAAGGGTACTACTGCCTAAAAATTATTTAAAGGGCAATAAGGTCCTTTTCAGCCACACTCTAAAGGCTAGCTTCGCACCCTTTCATTCAATAGGATGTGAACCGCCTAAGGGATAGCTTCGCCTGGAAGCTTGGAGAAGAGACCCTTCGGTTCTACGATTCCCAATCAAGAAATCAAGGGAAATTCAGGGAATTGAACTCCCTAAGATCACAAGAACATGATTGATCGTTCTGGATTCCTCGGAAGATAGCCAGGAATCGGCTTTAAAAGAGAGATGAAAATCTCTGATCAAAAGGGAAAAATCCCTACCCGCGATAGGTCGTTCGATGACCAGAGGAGGAGAAGGACCCTCCATCGTAGAGGTGGCTACCTCTTTTCCTGCTCATCTCTTGGGAGCCATTGAAGAACTGAAGAAGTTCTTGGATTCTCAAACGAAGAAGAAAGAAGAAGAAAGAGCCTGCAGTGCTCTGAAAATTCAAAGAAAAGTGGTGCCTTTTCTTTCAGCCCGATCAGGCTTTTATAGGCTGATGATTGCCTAAATGTCGCCTCCTCGAAAGGAGCGTAGGCAGTCGTTTCAAATTAATTTGAAACGGTGCCTAAAGCGCTTTCCCAAGAAGCGTTACTTCAGCCCCGCTAAGGGCTAACTCCGCCGTGAGTCCAGTGTTGACTTAGCGCGACGCTTGAATAACTTCGCTGACGAACATGCTTTAGCTCCGCTAAAAACATATCTCTAGCTTCGTGAAAATTCTGTGATACCTCCGTCAGAGGTTTATTCCAGACTCAGTTGGGCGTCTGTCTCCAACTTCGCCGGACGTTTAGCTCCGCTGAGAGCTTCTAATTCCTCCTAGAGAAAAGACTTGCCTAAGTTGGTCCGCTTCAGGTCTTCTCAAGTCAAAAAGAAGGAGAAACAAAGCAGATAAGCAGAAAGGAAACTTTTATTGATTTAATAGGGAAGGTACATTGATACTACTACATTAAAGTTGTGTTTCGTACAACAGAATCATTTGCTCCAAAGGCATACAAGTGGTCCTATCTACTTCCAAGCCAAACCAACTTGACACGAAAGGCCTTCCTACTGCACAAGACCGTAATCCTTCGCATAATGGCAGATTTTGCCGTCAAGGAGCTGGATCGTCTTTGATGAAAATTGGCAAAGGACCGGTTGCCACCAGAAAGCTGGATCTTCTTTGATGAAAATTGGCAAAGGATCTGAGACCTTACAAGTGACGTCCGCTTTCCCGAAGTGGATCATCTCAGATAAGCGACTACCAGCCCCGCCTTGAAGTGGATCATCTCGGATAAGCGACTGCCAACCTCTTCTGGGAACACACACCAGCTGTCCCAGTTTGTTCCTCCTTCTTAGGATTTAAAGTTTTAACTGGAAAAGCAAGAGGCAACTTTCTGGTCTCTTTCATCAAAACAAAATACTGGCAAACATAGCTCACTGCAATGCAAACTGAAACAAGTTAGCAGTAAGTCAAAGGAGAAGCTGCAAAAGTGAAATGCAAAGTCAAATTCTTTGGGGCAAAGCAATTTATATCCGATTCAGTTGCAATTTAGGGATGGATTTCAGATTCAGTTAAGCAGAGGATAGCCTCGCTTGCACAGTGATGATGGGCTAGCTCAGCAAAAGCCAAGTCCTAACCTCGCCTATACGGCTAAGCCAGACTGATCCAGAGGGACGCAGTCGTGACCCCACCTATATGGCAAGACTGGCTCAAACTTGAAGAGACTAAATCCCATTCCTGCCTATGTGGCGAACTTAGCAGGCAAGCATGCAATGATCTTTCTTTGATCAAGTGAAAATGATAGCTTCGCCAGGAAGCTGGGAAATAGAGATTAAGCCAATCTCTACAGATCAGTCAGATACAAAATGAAGAATAAGGGAAATCAATCCTTGAGGCAGCTGATAAAGCTAAATTAAGGGAGATAATCCATAAAGTCATTAGTTCATTGGTAAAGTCTCTGGATGACCGAGACTTACCAGTTCTTGGCTGGTTAATGACCAGAGTGGGCACCCCCACTATTTTAGAAATCTGAATATACTTCTCTAAACAACCAGGAGAAGTCATGAACAGACTACTTCTCTGCAAAGGACTTCAAGTGTCCTATTTATAGGCCTCATGGCCTGATCGCACCGCTACTGCTTCAAGCATAGAAGCGCGAGCGAATTTAAGGCATTTACTAAGCCTTGAGAAAGGGAATAGTCTCCCTCGGAAATGCGCATAAGAGGAATGATCTCCCTCGTTAATGCAAAAGAAGTTATTTCAACTTCGGAAAAGGAAATAATCCTTCTCGTAACTAGCCAAAAGGCTATTGGCCTCGGGAAAGGAACGACGTTTCAAGACCAATTGGAAGTGAATCTACGCCGAGAGACCCAGACGCGGAGCTACCCAGACGCGAAGCTACCCAGAGTCGCGAATCTACATGATTCTTCGGCGAATTTATCCCGAAGTAGGATTGAAAGCGAAGCTGAACTCAACCACCATGGCGACGTTCGTACTTCACATACCATCAATCAAAGCAATTTAAAGTATTTCGAAGCCTGAACCATTCCATTGCAGACTTTCAAAAACTTTGAAGGGGGTCTTGTTGACACTTTAAAAAAGACAAGATTCTTATTGGCCTGAGCAATATCTAAACTTGTTGACATTTACAAAAGACAAGTGACAGACAAGCTGACGACCAGTTCTGTACCCATCTCCGAGGGACAAAGCAGCAACTTGGACTCTACTGATCCAGTGAAGCAGACAGTGAGCCCAGATTGTTTCTGAAGAGACCTAAGCAGGTCTACGATGCTAGGTTAGCTCAACATTTAGCATCACATGAGCCCAAAGGGATAGCCTCTCCTGAGAGGCTAAGATTGTCCAACTTCGCCTTGAAGCCGTGCAAAGCTCCATCAGGGAGCTAACTTACAGCTTCGTCTGAACTGCTCAGTTAACTCCGCAGAGAGTTAGCTTTGCTCGAAGCCACACGCAACCGCGCAGAAGGATGTTCGGTAGCTTCACTACAGATGTTATCTAGCTCCGCTGGAGAGCTTTCTTCTAACTTCGCCAGATGCTCCTTTCAGCTCCGCTGCGAGCTCGACGCAGCAACTCCGCTGCGGGTCTGTTATGGTCAACCTTTGACCAATTAAATCTCCAGATGATATCAAATCAATTCAGGATCAAGATCAAATCTAATCAAGATCAAATCTGAGATCAAATTTGACAGTTGTTTGCCATAATCTCTTGACTCTCCTAAAACGAGTAAGAGGATCAAGGAGATCTGTAAAATCACCTAGAGGGGGGGTGAATAGGTGATGGCTAATCTAATGGTCACTTGTGAACAAATAATGCGGAATTAAAACTAAGTTGACCAAATTAAACTTCTTTTAATTGAACACTTATGTATAACACAAGAGTGTTGCCGAATTCCCCTTGCGAGGCTCTGGACAAACTCCTCTAGATTCCCCTTGAATGGGTTAAGGTGCCGCGTTGGCTCTCTTGGTTGAATACTAGTGTTAATAACAATCCCAAGCAAGTATAGCAATTATGAGCACAAAGGTATACATGCAAATAAGAGATAAAGACTATAAAGTAATGCAAGATATAAGTGAGACAAATAGAGTAAGAGAGCAAGAGTGAGCAATCGCAAACACAGAGGGTTTGTTTCGAGGTTCGAGCACACTTGCTCTACATCCCCGCCTTCGACACACGAAGGATTTCCACTATGCACGATCCAACCGGATCTCTCCTTGGTGCCGCAACACCTACAAGCCCTCGGACTCCCAAAGTCCCTTACACACCACAAGCTCACCGGCTCGTCGAGGCCGCACCTCGTACAACAAGTCCGCACCCGAACTCAAAACACCGCGAGCACACTTGCCCGCTTCCTCAAATACAAAGAAAGATCTTGGTGATCTAAACACTTGATCACCTAACAAAACTCTCACTACAACACTCCTATAGGATAGATATAACTATGGATGCTCAAGTGTAGTGTAAGAAATCAAGGAAAGAACTTTGATGGAAAACTCAAGAAATCACAATAAACACTCTCTTGATAAAATCCCTTTTGATAGGAAATATTGGCACTCTATTTTGTGGAGAAAACTCTGCTAAAAGAATGGAAATAACTGGACAAAAGCTCTCCTAAAATCTTAGCTCAAAACAATGACAAAAACCCCAATTTATAGGCTGCCAGAAAACTAGCCGTTGGAATCTGTCAGTACTGCCGGTCGACCGGTCCGGTCGACCGCCAACGGTCAAGAATCCGACCGTTGGAGCCTCCGGTCGACCGGCCCGGTCGACCGCGCACCTGGAGCAGAGAATTACTTCTCTGTCGGTCGACCGGTGCGGTCGACCGGGATTTCCAGAGAGCAGACTCTCTGAAGCGGTCGACCGGCACGGTCGACCGTTCTCCAGTGCACACAGGCGTGCACGTCTGTGCACGTCTGGTCGACCGACCCGGTCGACGGCCACTGTCAGTTCTGAAAAATCAGAACTGCCAGAACCAGAAAATTTGGGATTTAAAGATTGGTCTTTTTGGCTAAATAAAAATCCCATAAATACTTAGAAATTCTACAAAAAAATAGTTTTATAATATAGAAACATGCTTGCACAAAATCAAGGCATGTTATTAAAGATTTGACTATTTTTGTAACTTGGAAGTATTGGCTCATAATAAAAACTGTTTTTCTAAATCAACATGTTTTTCCAAATTTCATCAAATACAAAAACAAGATATACTTTAAAGCATAGTGTGTATGGATATGATCCACTACACAATCAAGATGTAATATCTAGTTTTTGACAATAGGCTCTAAGCATGGTTTTGGATATAAGATATGTAAACTTGAAATACCAAGAACCAAATAGAATTTTGTCACAATGAAAATCTTTTCTTAACTAGAAAATCTTCTATAAAATGAAATTTTTATCATGAAAACAATTCTATCAAGAGTGTGTGTGTGATATGACTTGAGCAATCCACCAACTATCTATCCTTTACATTTTATCTAAACAAAAATAAAATCTTATACCTAGACATAAGTCTTCATCTTCTTGAAGTCTTCACTTGAAGGCTTCTCATCTTCTTGACTTGGTCCAAATGCAATCCACCGAGCTCATCTCTAGATGTGTTCTTGATGCATAGGCTCGTGAATCGATCGGTGCTAGCTTCCAACTTGACATTTTATCCTTTGTTGAAGCTCCACACCTACTAAGATCTTGATAAGGAATCTGTCACTAATTAAATACAAGATCATTAGTAAACATAACTTCATGAGTTGATCATCATCAAAACTAGGGTGATAGGCCTTTTGGCCAACAATCTCCCCCTTTTTGATGATGACAAAACTCATGAAGTTATATATGCATGGATTAAAGTAAAGCTTCAAAGAAGCTCCCCCTTAACTCATGCATAGACAAAAGTAATAAGATATGGCAATAAAGCATATGACATGTATGCAAATGTAGGAGATAGAACATGTAATCATAGCATAAATCAAATCTTAAATCAAATCATAAATCAAATCTTTTTCTCCTATTGCAATACAAAACATATATGCGTAACTAACAAGGAAGACAAGTACTTCTCCCCCTTAAGCAAAGAAAGAAAACATGCATATATACTCAAATACGTCTCCCCCTTTTTGTCAATCATCAACAAAGGGTTCAAAGTAAAATCAAAAAAAAAAAATTTCTCCCCCTTTTTGTCAAAAACAAAGAAATCAAGGAGGGGTATACAAATCAACCAATAAAGATTTATATGCGATATACATTCATGAAGAGGAAGACGTTAAGTTAGCTTCCCTACAATGTGCATTGCATGAAAGAGGGATATGAAGCCCTAATTCACATAACACAACTATGTAATGCATAGAAGGAGATGTGAAGCTCCCCCTACACACGTATATCATATAAAGAAGAGATGTTAAGCTCCTCAATTTATAATATACTCAACATGAATCTATATGTAAGAGAGATGTTAAGCTCTCCTTGCATATAGGAAATACAAATCAAAAATTTTGAATATTTCTTTAACAAGACAAAATTTTGAACTTTTCTTATGAAAACAAAATTTTGAAATATCTTAAAATACACAACTTTCTTTTAAGGTACCAAATGTAGAACAATCAAATTTTGAATTTTGATACCAATTTTGAAATACAATGCATACGCTTTAAAATAAATAAGATTTGAAGTAAGCTTAGCATTAACAACTATTGTGCTTTAAAATATAAATCCATTTTAATACAAGCACACAACAATCATATATATGTATGAAAAGAGTATACCAATTTAAGTAGATACATACATAAATGAAAGAACAACATATGAGTATACACAATAAGAGGTCATATTGATACCAATTGAAAATATCCAATGATACCAATTGAAAATTAAGCTTAAGTGTATATATCATAAAATCTACCACATGAAGAATTCGAACTAGTTAAATGAAGGTGTTTAACAACTAGTACGGAATCCTTCAATCAAAGAATAAGTCAAAAGTTTTTCATGAAATATCAATGAAACACAAGGCACTAAAAAGCACTCTATCCATAAAGTCCATATCAAAAAGAAGTGAGTGTGATAGTGTTATGTGGAACATGGTATCATGAAAAATAGCAATAAAACTCAATATTCCTTAAAATTTTGAAATCATGAAATCCATCACAAAAATTTTATTGAAAAATTACAAATTTTTTATTAAAAACAAAAATTTATATTTCAAGATATATGTATGTTTTGACAAGACATTAAGTATACATACACATCCTTAAAACACAATTGAGTCCATTTATAGATTTGCATGAAAGGCAAATGACTCAAGAGGTATCCATGTATATCTTAATGTTTTGGCAAGACAAACATATACATGAAATGAAAGCACACGATCATAGCATAAATCCGAAATGGGAATACAAGTTTAAAATATAATAATCATCAAAACTTAGGCTATACTAGCACACCTAATGGGCACAAATAAGCATTCAAACCCAATCATATATAGATTTATTTGTGATACATAATGTGTATAAGTATAAATCCAAGTGTTGACAAATGCTAACATTTAAACTAATATTCAAATCATGAAGCATCAAATAAATTTTGAAAATACAAAAGAATTTATCCATATGATTAAAATAGGATCATGTGAATCAGTTTGAAGAATAGATAACTAGTTTAAATGGATTTTTGACAAACTAGTTAAAGATCCTTCAAAAATACAAAGTCAAATGTTTTCCATGAATAATACTAAATACATAAAAGTTCAAGCACTCATAGTCCATAAAGCTCAAAATTATCTATTTTCTTAAAAAGTGAGTGTTCAAAAGTTATGTAGATGGTATTATTATGAAAATAGTCAATTTAAGCTCAAATCAAATATGATTAACATATTTTTTTTATTAAACAACACATAGAAATCATTTTCATCGAAACAAATCAACTCAAAATCATTTTTTTTTTTAAAATTAGCAATTTTCATGGTATATGTATGATTCATACAAATCTAACAATATGCATACATATCCCAAAAATAAAAGAGTCTATTAATGATGTTTGCATGAAGGCAAGAGACTCACGGGTATACATGTATATTTATTAGATTTGAATAAAGAATACATATACATGAAGTACAGCATACAAATAAGGCAAAAACATGTATAAAAGAGAATCATCAAAACTAGCCTATACATATACATATAGTGGGTACAAATGAGCATGAAGTTCAATCATATATGGATCAATTGTAATTTACTATTTGTACATGTATAAATACAAGTTTGACAAATTTTACATCTAAGCATGTAAATACCACATGAAGCACATAAAATCTTAAAACATGAACATGCTATGAATGATATTATGAAAATAAAAGCATGTACATAAATAAAATAGGAGTTTAGAAATTGTTACCAACTCCAAAACTCCAAGCATGGTGGTCTTTCCCACCAAAATCTCCTTGATAGCAATGCATCCAAAAGTTTGTCCATCATGTCCATTGCATCCGCTATCAAGGCACCAATCCTCTCACATTTTGTGAGAGCCCTCACCTACATCAAAATCAAAGGTGGGGGTTTTGGTACCCATACTTTCTTGGGTCCTTTGGGGTTAGCTTTATTGTAAGGATCCCAAAATCTTTTATACTTAGCAAAATATAAATGAGGTTTCTTATCAAAATAAATTTTGCTAAATGGCCTTTGTGGCCACAATGTGTACATACGTACACCTTAGTATGCTTATGTGTAGGAGTGTGATCATGTTGTGCAACATAAGCATGATGATGAGAGTGATGTGCATGAACATGAGGAGTTTGTTTCTTTGAAAACATTGACTCCAACTTAGTATGATTAAATGCACAAGAGTTCAAAGTTGAACTCAAATTATCCATTTTATTTTTCAAAACATTTATCTCATTTGTGGTGGCATGTAAAGCATGATGAGATATATGATCATTTTTCTTTTTCTTTTGTGAAACAAAATCTTTTTCTTTTTCAACAAATTTTCTTTTCAAAGTGATATTTTCTTGAAAAACATCTTCCTTTTGTTTTTCCACCAAATCAATCTTATTTTTCAAAATAGTGTTCCCTTCACATAAATCATTCAATTTAGCAATCAAGGAAACATTCTCATTTTTCAAATCTTTATTTTCCTTTTCTAAGCATGCAATCTTAGATTTAAAAGAATCATTTTCTTTAAGCATGCAATCAAAATCCTTTTTCAAATTATTATTTTCTAATTCTAAGCATGCAATGTTCTTTTTCAAATTTTTATTTTCTTTTCTAATCATGTCATATTTTTCAAGCAAAAGATGACAAAAAGTAGATAGCTCATCATATGACATGTCCTCATCATCGGATTCGGAATTTACCTCAAGGGGGTCATCCCTTGGACCATAAAGCATGCGTTAGAGGTGTCGCTTCCAACGTCCGAGTTACTCCCCGCATAGTATAGATCTTTTTCGCCGAGGGAGGTGATGATGTTCCATACTACAAAAGCCGATTCAACATTAGAAACCCTAGATAAATAATCATCATTTAGGGTTGACTTGATAGCATGAAGGGCTTTTGCATTAGCCTCAATGTTCTTACCATCTAAAGAATAAGCATTATTAGTAGTGGCAAGATAGACATGAAATCCTAAGGCTTTGAGGTACAATGACATCTTAACCTTCCAAATTTGGATGTTAAGGATGTCAAAGGTGGGTGGAGACATGAAGTCCATGGTGTGTGTACAAAATATTGTGATTAGCCTAAAAGTAGGATCTTTAACTCTAGGTTGTTAGACCCAATATCAAGAGCACTTGGCTCTGATACCAATTGTAAAATCATCTAGAGGGGGGTGAATAGGTGATGGCTAATCTAATGGTCACTTGTGAACAAATAATGCGGAATTAAAACTAAGTTGACCAAATTAAACTTCTTTTAATTGAACACTTATGTATAACACAAGAGTGTTGCCGAATTCCCCTTGCGAGGCTCTGGAAAAACTCCTCTAGATTCCCCTTGAATGGGTTGAGGTGCCGCGTTGGCTCTCTTGGTTGAATACTAGTGTTAATAACAATCCCAAGCAAGTATAGCAATTATGAGCACAAAGGTATATCATGCAAATAAGAGATAAAGACTATAAAGTAATGCAAGATATAAGTGAGACAAATAGAGTAAGAGAGCAAGAGTGAGCAATCGCAAACACAAAGGGTTTGTTTCGAGGTTCGAGCACACTTGCTCTACATCCCCGCCTTCGACACACGAAGGATTTCCACTATGCACGATCCAACCGGATCTCTCCTTGGTGCCGCAACACCTACAAGCCCTCGGACTCCCAAAGTCCCTTACACACCACAAGCCCACCGGCTCGTCGAGGCCGCACCTCGTACAACAAGTCCGCACCCGAACTCAAAACACCGCGAGCACACTTGCCCGCTTCCTCAAATACAAAGAAAGATCTTGGTGATCTAAACACTTGATCACCTAACAAAACTCTCACTACAACACTCCTATAGGATAGATATAACTATGGATGCTCAAGTGTAGTGTGAGAAATCAAGGAAAGAACTTTGATGGAAAACTCAAGAAATCACAATAAACACTCTCTTGATAAAATCCCTTTTGATAGGAAATATTGGCACTCTATTTTGTGGAGAAAACTCTGCTAAAAGAATGGAAATAACTGGACAAAAGCTCTCCTAAAATCTTAGCTCAAAATAATGACAAAAACCCCAATTTATAGGCTGCCAGAAAACTAGCCGTTGGAATCTGTCAGTACTGCCGGTCGACCGGTCCGGTCGACCGCCAACGGTCAAGAATCCGACCGTTGGAGCCTCCGGTCGACCGGCCCGGTCGACCGCGCACCTGGAGCAGAGAATTACTTCTCTGTCGGTCGACCGGTGCGGTCGACCGGGATTTCCAGAGAGCAGACTCTCTGAAGCGGTCGACCGGCACGGTCGACCGTTCTCCAGTGCACACAGGCGTGCACGTCTGTGCACGTCTGGTCGACCGACCCGGTCGACCGGCCACTGTCAGTTCTGAAAAATCAGAACTGCCAGAACCAGAAAATTTGGGATTTAAAGATTGGTCTTTTTGGCTAAATAAAAATCCCATAAATACTTAGAAATTCTACAAAAAATAGTTTTATAATATAGAAACATGCTTGCACAAAATCAAGGCATGTTATTAAAGATTTGACTATTTTTGTAACTTGGAAGTATTGGCTCATAATAAAAACTGTTTTTCTAAATCAACATGTTTTTCCAAATTTTCATCAAATACAAAAACAAGATATACTTTAAAGCATAGTGTGTATGGATATGATCCACTACACAATCAAGATGTAATATCTAGTTTTTGACAATAGGCTCTAAGCATGGTTTTGGATATAAGATATGTAAACTTGAAATACCAAGAACCAAATAGAATTTTGTCACAATGAAAATCTTTTCTTAACTAGAAAATCTTCTATAAAATGAAATTTTTATCATGAAAACAATTCTATCAAGAGTGTGTGTGTGATATGACTTGAGCAATCCACCAACTATCTATCCTTTACATTTTATCTAAACAAAAACAAAATCTTATACCTAGACACAAGTCTTCATCTTCTTGAAGTCTTCACTTGAAGGCTTCTCATCTTCTTGACTTGGTCCAAATGCAATCCACCGAGCTCATCTCTAGATGTGTTCTTGATGCATAGGCTCATGAATCGACCGGTGCTAGCTTCCAACTTGACATTTTATCCTTTGTTGAAGCTCCACACCTACTAAGATCTTGATAAGGAATCTGTCACTAATTAAACACAAGATCATTAGTAAACATAACTTCATGAGTTGATCATCATCAAAACTAGGGTGATAGGCCTTTGGCCAACAAGATCTTCCAATTATATGGAAAGAATCAAAACAGATAGGAGATTGATGATACCTGCTATTCCTAACTTCGCAGAAGCTGATTCTAACCTCGCAGTAAGGCTATTTTCCAGATTTAAACAGATTGACTCAATCTGTTTCCATATTTTCAAGGGACAATTATACCCCTCCTCTCCCTATAAATAGCCCACCAGGGGTACACAGGGAGAGAGAGCACAGACAGAGACGCAAGAGGCGAGAGGCTGAAAAAACAGAGAGACGGCTAAACAGAGATCTATTCTCTTGCTTCTAAGAATTCAGAAAATTCAGAGAATTGCTTCTCTAATCAGGATGCTGATACCCTAATACCTTCCTTCCTCTCAAGGAAATTCCGGAACCAGGCGAGAAGGAATTCCCAAGTGGAGGCAGTTTGAGAAGTAACGAGAGGGTTCTACCAACCTTCTGTTCTCCGATTCCCTGAACCAGGCGAGAAGGGAATCCCATCGATCGCATCGTCAAATGGACAAAGTGGTCGCGCGCTGACCAGACTCTTATCGGCACACTTCTCCAGAATCTCAGAGAAGATCTAATTGTAATCTTTTGTGTTACTTGTAGTTTAGCTCCTCGACACTTTTTTGTAAGTTTTTCCCTTTGCAAAATCAATGGAAAACAATATCAATGAATTTTGAAATCACTTTTAAAAATAAATTTTTGAAATTTCTTGAAGTCAACAAAATGAATTATAATATCAATGAAATCAAATAGTAGGTGAAAAAAATAAATGTTGGTACCAGTTGTAAAAAAAAATTAAGATACCAATAGTTGATTTGATACCAATTGAAGGTGAAACATGAAGTATATTTTGATGCCAAATAAATACCAATTGAAATCAATGCATAAGCTTGTAAAAATATCAATTAACATTTAGAATAAAATCAAACTTAACATAAACATAATTTGTTCTTTAAAAATGTAAAGACATTATAAAACAAGCACAATCAAATCATATATATGTATGTATGAAAATGAAAATACTAATTGAAATTTGAAGCATACATATATAAGAAAACAAATATATAAAATATAAATTTCATGAAGATCATTTGTATAACTCATACCTACTGTCGTTATCATGCACATATTTAAAAGATATTTAATAAGGGTATTTAAGGCATAGTCGCCTATCCAACCACTCTTAGGTTGGTGGGGATTTTCAAAAATAAGAGTTTTAAAATAATTTAACATGTTTGAAAACTCTACCAATTTAAGAATCAAGAAACTAGTTTAAAATAATTTTTGAAAAACTAGTTAAAAATCCATCAAAACATGAAACCAAATCATGTATCCTATGAAGTATTGCTAAGTATACAAAAATTGTCACTCAAGATCTAAAAGGCTCAAAAATGTGCTCATAAAATAAGTATATGAGCAAACAAATAAAATGTGACTGCACAAGAATCATGTGAATAGCATATTCATGAAAATAATCAATAAGGTTCAAAATAAACATGAAATTCTTTTATCAAAAATATGAAAATCATCAAAACTGAAATTTTCATCAAAACTAAAAAAGCATCAAGGTATATGTATGTTTTGTTGAAATTAAAGGTATACATACATATCCAAATATAGAATAGTCCACAAAAGCATATTGCATGAAGGCAAGTGGCTCTAGTATATACATATATATCTGTAAGTTTTAAACAAAAACAACATATACATGAAGCTAAACATATACAAAAATAAGAAAAAACAAGTGTAAATAAAAGAATCATTAAAACTAAGTTATACATGTACATGTAATAAGTACAAATGAGCAATGAAGTACAAACATATAATAATCAAGTGTAGCATGCTACTTGTATAAGTATAAACACAACTTTTAATGAAAAATACATCTAAACAAATAATCACCACATGAAGTACAAAATAAACATGATCATTAGTCTAAATACACGTGTTTTAGAACTAATATATACATATTAATTAAACACTAGTGAGAACACACAATATGAATCCATATAAATATAGGTGTATGTCAAAGTCTATCTATGTATATCACAAGTCTAATAACATTGTATTTAACATAATGAGCATTAAAACTAAAACATGCTAAAAATTATCAATGTAAAAGAAAGTAAACTAAAATAGGAGTTTAGAGATAGTTACCAAAATATTTGAACTATTCTCTAAGTCTTCAAACCATGATGGTCCTCCCACCAAACTTCTTGATAGTGATGCATCCAATGTAGTGTCCATCAAGTTCAAACGCATCCACCATCAAGGCACCAATACCCTCACGTCAAGTGAGAGCCCACACCTACATCAAATACAATAGGGATGAATTTTGATACCCATACCTATTTGGGTCCACGGCGGTTAGCATCGTAAGGAACCCAAACATTTTTATTTGTAAAATTTATATGATTTGTCTTATCAAAATAAAACTTTACTAAATGGCCTTTGCGGCCTCAATGTGTACATTTGTACACTCTAGCATGTATATAAATGGTGTAAGTGTGAGCATGGTGTGCATATGTATGCCATGGGATTCGTGCATGAACATGTAGAATTTATTTCTTGCGAAACATAGTTTCAATTTAGAGTGATTAAATGCACATTGGCTCAAAATGGAGCCCAAACAATCAATGTTCTTCTTCATAATACAAATATCATTATTAATTTTGAAAGAAGAGACATGAGCATGAGAATCAACAATCTTTTTCTTTTTAGAAATATTTTCTTATTTTAAATAATTTTCCTTTTCAAAATTTTATTTTCATTTGAAACACATTCAAATTTATTTTTAAAGGAATCATTTTCTTTTAACAAAGAAGTGTTTTCCTTCTTTAATTTATTATTTTTTAATTTTAATAAATCATACTTTTTAAGAAGTTTTTTACAAAAAGATGCAAGCTCATCATAAGACATGTCAATATATTCTTCTAACTTGGATTCAGAATTTACCTCAAGGAAGTCATCCCCTTGGACCATGCAGCACATGTTAGAAGCATCACTTCAATCATCCGAGTCACTCCCCATATAGTATTGCTTTTGTTCATCAAGAGAGACAAGTGTATTCCATACTATAAAAGCCGAATCAATGTTAGAAACTCTAGATAAATAATCATCATTTAAGGTAATCTTTATAGCATTGATGGCTTATGCATTAGCCTCAAGATATTTTCCATCTAAAAGGTAAGAATCTTTAATAGTGACAAAATAAACATGAATTCCTAGCGCTTTGAGGTACATTAACATCTTAACTTTCCAAGTTTGGATGTTAAAAATATCAAACATGGGAGGTGTCATGAAATCCATGTGTGTGTGTAAACAATTATTGTGATTAGCTTAAAGTAGGATCTTTAACTCAAGGTTGTTAGATCCAAATCAAGAGCACCAAGCTCTGATACCAATTGAAATATACCTAGAGGGGGGTGAATAGGTGTATTAGCCAATCTAATACAAACTAATGCATAATTAAAACCTAATTGTGCAAATAAAAACTATTAAATTAGCACACAAAGTATAACACAAGACTGTAGCTGAATTCCCAGTGAAGTGCTCTGGACTGTCTTCTCAAAATTTCTCTAGATTAAGAATTGAAGTACCACTATTGCTCTCTTGGTTGAATACAAGTGTGAGCAAACAATCCGAAGCATATATCAATTGAGCATAAGTATATCAAGCATATGAGGAGATAAATAATATAAACATGCAAGATATATAAACACAAGTGAGAGAGAGATGAGCAATCGCAAATACAGGAGAATTGTTTCAAGATTAGAGCAAGGGTGCTCTACGTCCCCTCCTTCAACACGATGAAGGATTACCACTATAACGATCCCGCAAGATCACTCGGTACCGCAACACCTACAACGAGTTCATACTAAAACTCTTGGACCCGCAAGTTCCTCACTTGTTCCAGCAAGAATAACACACACAAACATACTAGCTTGCCGAGGATGCACCTCTACACCGAGCTCCCACAAGAACTCGTCACAACATGAACCGCAAGTTCGCCTCCTCAAATACAAAGATGAACACTAAGTGATCTCTACACTTTGATCACCAAAAACACTCTCACAACAAAGCTCTTATAGGATAGATACGGCAATAAAAAACTCAAGCTTTTATGAGAAAAACTAAGATAGATTTGTGGAGGAAAAACTCAAGAAATCCTATTTGAAAAACACAAGAGAATCACTATTGTGAACCTTGTTTTTTATATAGAATTTAAGCTCTAAAACTTGTTGGAAAACCTCTAAAAAAGGTAGAAAAATTGGCTCAAAAATCCTCTTCAAATGTTGCACGAAACTAGCCAAAGAGTTCAGAAATATAGTCGTTGGGGTCAAACTGTAGGCCAGATGACTTGTCGGTCGCCCGGCCGGTCGACCAGCCAACGGTTATATTTATGACCGTTGGGGTTACCGGTCGACCGCACCCAGGTCATTGACCTATTGATCGACCGGTCTGTCGACCATGGTAAGATCTAGAGAGCAAAGCTCTCTAGACGGTCGACCAGGGCCAAATCCAAAGAGTGAACTCTCTGGATCGGTCGACTGCCCGGTCGACCGACTCTCAAGTCAAGGCCTGTGCACGTTTCTGTGCACATCAGTCTACCGACTTCTGGCTTGGTCGACCGGTCAGTCGACCGCCAGAAGGCCAGGTCAGGAAAAATAAGGGATTCAAAGTTGGTCTTATAAACTCCTATAAAATACCATAAAATCACATAAAATCTACGAAAATAAGTTCATTGAAATACTTTAAAGTACAAATATGTGTGATCAAAAATCAACACGTATTATAAACTTTTTGAACTATTTTTGTTATATAGAAATTTAGCCTTAAACAAAAATTTGTATTTTTCAAAAATAATCTTCAATTTGAAAAACGATTTTTCTAAAACTTCGTCAAATACAAAAACAAGATATTTTGAATACTTTTGTAGCTTAATGTGTATGGATATGATCCAATACAATTATAAGATGAAATATCTATGTTTTTGACAATAAGCTCTAACATAAGTTTTGATAAATACAAAACTCAAACACATGATATAGAAATATCAAATAAGTTTTTCTAAACATTTGAACTAACAATGTGCATGGATGAAATTCAAAACATATATAAACCATATAAACTTTTTTTGATGAAATCTTATCATAAAATATAAGAATGAATACTTTGAAGCTCAAAATCAAAACGGTATTTTCTAAAACTAAAACTATTTTATGAAAACACATATAAATTTTGTGTGTGTATGAGCTTGAGCAATTCACAACTAATTTATTCTTGACATTTTATCTGAAAACAAAATCTTAACACTTACAAATATGACACAAGTCTTAAAAACCTTCTCTTGAAAATCTTCTTCTCTTTCTTGACTTGGTCCAAAACTTTGATCTAATGAGCTAGACTCCTCTTGAGTACTTGATGCAATCTTGATGCACGAGCTCTTGAATCAGCACGTGCTAGCTTGAAAACTTAACTTCAAATCATTTATTGAAGCTAAACACTGACTAAGATCTTGATCAAATATCTGAAAGTATATAAACACAAGATCATTAGTATTGTAACTACATGAGTTAATTATCATCAAAACTACAGTTATGGGCCTTTGATCCAACAAATACATGCTATCTTGATCACAGCTAGTCTTTAAAATAGTGAAAAAGTTTGACATAGCCTATAAAAGTTTTTGGGTAGTGATTGCTTATATTATTGAGTATCAGATCTGGATTCTCAGAACTAGAGTAAGCCCTGACCCAGACCGAAAACCCGATACCAGCTTGTAGCCCGATTTGACCTTTCTGGTAGTCCGATTTGACTGATTTCAGTTTCAGACACTATTTTTTTTAATATTTTAGATTTTTCATGATTTTTTAAAATTTTTGAAATTTTTCTGCAAAATCTCCAAAACCGGTGTAAGTCAGCATCGCTGACTGATTTTTAGTTTTCAAATAGAATTGAATTTTCATAAATGGCTTTCACATTACTTCTTAAAATTTCATTTTCCATCTAAATACATTTTTTGAGATTTTTCTAAATTTATCAAAATTTCACCGCTTCTGGTGTCTGCCGGTATCGCCAGAAGATTCAAGAATTTTTAATTTGAAAACTATACTGGATTTCTTGAATCTGATTTTACTGAGTATCTTAAAATAATATTTTTTATTTTAAGAATTTTTCAGAAGTTTGAAACGGTCGAATTTTCGCCCCATTTAAATAATAATATTATTTACCGACAATTCTTTTCTTACTTTTTCTTCTCTACTCCCCTACTTTGTACTTCTAAAAATTATAATAAATAAATTATTTAATAATAAAGTTTTTATACTATTTTATTTATTTTTTTGTATTTTTCCTTTTCTATAATTTTCTTTCCTTTTCTTTCTTTTTCTTTTCTTCCACTTTGACTTCCCACCACAACTAATGCTCTGCTCCTAGCCAAGCCGCCCGCCGCCTGCAAGCCACCTGTAGCAGCTGCTGCAGCCCCCCATCCAATCCATCATCACTTTCCCTCTCCTTCTCTATTAAACCCTCCATTTTCCTCCTCATTTTCATTTCATTTCAACTCCATCTCCTTCAAAACAAACCCACCAACTCTACCTTCACCAACCGGCCGCATCCTCCATCACCACCACCATCGCCGCCCCACCCTAGGCCGGCCAACCACCTCCCCACACTCCCTCTCACTCCACCACCTCCTTCAACCTCCAACAAACCCCCACCACCTCCAATTTCACCATAACCCATCACCACCACCACCCTTCCTCCTCTAAAATTCACCACCACCTCCACCAATTCCACCACTCCAATCACCCCATCATCACCTCCTCCTCTTCCTCTAACTCCCCAACACCACCAATCACCACCACCACCACCATATCCACCACCAACTACCACCACCACCTCCACCAACAACAAAACCAACCAAACAACACAACTCCACCTCCCTCCCCTAGGCCGCGCGTGCGCCCCACCACCTCCGGCGGAGGCGCCGCCGCTGCCCAAGGCCGCTAGCACCAGTGGCCGGTCGGCCACCCCCCCACTCCCCTCCATTTTTATTTCTTTCTTTCTTTCTTCCTTCCTTCTTTAATCCTTTCTTTCTTTTCATTTCTTTTTCCTAAATAATAATACTTTTCCCACATTCCTAAAATACCCATCCCTCATTTCAAATTTACTTCTCCATATTTACAACCCTACCCTTCCCCTTTTAATTCATAATCTTTTTCTAAAATACCCTATTTTATCTCTCTTTCTCTCTCTCCTTCCTATAACTTTCTCTCTCCTCTCTCTCTCCCCTCTCATTCCCCCTCTAATATTTATATATATATATATAAATTTATATATTTTAATATATACATATGGGCTAGTGGCTTGCTCATACGGTTCGCCGATTTCCCAGATTTTTTAACCGGTATTTCATCCCGATTTCAGGCGAGTGCTTTTTAATACACTTAAAAATAAACGCTCATGTATTTATAGTATGATATTGATATGTGGATATTTTAACATGCCTAGCACTTGCTACTGTAGTTTTAGTACATGATACCATGCTATGCAAGTTAATAAATGATATTGTACTCAGTATTTACCCGACACTTGACATGTTGTACTTGATATATGATTTATGACACCGGCACGCCGTATTGACAACGGCACTCGGTATTTACACCAGCACTTGATATGTTATACTCGACACCTGTTCCACGGCACTTGATATTTAGACACAAGTATTTGACATATGTCATACTTGACACCTGCTCCTGATACCTGGTATATGACATGCTTTCATGTGGTACAAGTGTAAGTAATTAAAACATGTTGAAGAATCAATCAAAGGTTTGATATCAATTGAATGATGTAAATATATATGTAATCTTGATATCAATAGTAAAGATTAGTACCAATAGAAAGTAATTTTTCATTTGGAGCATATGATACCAAAAATAATGAATATCATTTTTCAATCATTTTTTTTTTAACATAAAGTGTGGGAGTAAAATACTAAAGGTAAACAAAACTAATTAAAAAGTGAAATATGAATTTTCTCCCCTTTATGAAATACCAAATAAAATGATGCATAAACTTGTATAAGAACACTAGAGAATATAGGAATTTTGGCTCTTGAAATTCTACCGAAAACCAAAATCCGTATTTTCCAAAACTAGGATTTTTGAAATGGAAAATCATTTTGTCCAAAACTCATCCAAATATAAAAACATGATATTGAAACAACTTTTAAGCATGTAGTATGTGGATATAATCTAATATACATATAAAGATATATATCAATGTTTTTGACTTAAAAACCAAAAATATGTTTTGTTAAAATACCAAAACTCCAAACTCATGAAATAGACTATCAAACTAAGTTTGTATAAATAGTTGAAGCATACATGTATATAGAACAAATCTAATATATATTAAACCATGTAAACTTATTTTGATTCTATCTATTCATGAAAACCAAGATCGGTTAAACAAAAAACCGAAAACCAAAACATGAAACTTAAATAAGTGTGTGTGTTGTGAACTTGAGCATATCACAATATCTAATCTTTAACAATGGATCTAAAACATAAACTAAATAATGTACCGAAGTCTTCTTGTAGAGCGCCGTCTCCAAGTCGACTCGATCTAAAGGTGATCCACCGAGCTTGACTCCAACGAGTGCTAGATATGAACTTTAACACTCGAGCTCTTGAATCACCATGTGAAAGCTCCAAGACATCTTTGTTGAAGCTAATCACCTACTAATATCTTGGTTAAGTATCTGAACCTAAATATTACAAGATTATTAGTAAACAATAACTACATGAGTTAATCATCATCAAAACTAGAGTGGAAGGCCTCTGGGCCAACAACAAGTACATTGACTTGACATCGTGACCCTTGACCGGACACTACCATCCCGAAGACCTGCATTATATGATATATTCATGACTATCACTTTTACAGAGACTGACATGATTATTATATTATTACCAAACATTGGTACTCCTGAACTCCTGTATTCCTGAACTCCTATATACTTGAACCCCTGAAATAGGGAGGCTCCTGATATTACTTCTGATATTATACTCTTGTTGACCCCCGTAATAGAATAACCATGGATATTGGACTTTTGTGAATACCCTGTGGACTTTATTATTTGACACTCTGTTATATTTAAACAACTTACACTGGGACGGGAGAAATTGATTGGTATCGATATAGCTTCTGTGTTTATGGTGGCCATACATATGTTATACAACTATTCCTGTTAGATTCGACTTGGAGGCAACTAGGTATTTTCGAGGGGTGTACTGGCACCCCTACCCCCTTGCCTGCCTGCCGGGTGTGCTATAATCCCCTGGGTATATCCTTGTGGGGAACGGTGACACTCTATTCCTGTTCGGGCGTATACTAAGACCTTTGGGCATATAGTAAGTCTCGGTGCCTAGCGGTACGTTCCGGCTGAGTACCGGATACTCCTGGACCGTTGTCCCGGGTATGCACGGGACCCATTCTAAACATGGTTCGTCGTTCCCCATCAATTTCCAATAACCAACCTCGCTCGGCTTGTATGCGGAAGTATAAGGCACCGGTCATATACCGAAACATACAAATTGAACAGTCTTAATAATAACTTGATAATTGACTTAATGTTACAATTCTATTACTTGCTATCTATGGTAGTTACCCCTTACTTGCTAATTTGATTACATGACATTTAACCTGCTACACTTGCTTTTATTTCATACCACATAAATTCTAATGTTATTTTCATATTTCACTATTTATTGTGGTCATTCCATGCTTATTGATTTGGGTACATTATACTTGACATGATGCACTTGCTATTATTTATACTTACCATTTGGGTTCTTCTTGCACTCGCTGGGTTGCCCACTAATAACCCTGGATTTGCATGTCCAGATTTAGCAGCTTGGACCAAGGTGGACCTTTCAGCTGAGGACCAGGCCTACTTCGAGGAGCAGGCAGATTAGCCGTAGTTCCATCCCGTCTTCCCCGCTCGCGAGATTCCCTCTCTACCTCATGAGTCTTTATCTTTTGTATCATGTTCAGTCTACTTTTATACTATCTGGTGATGTAATATTTATGTAATATTATGTCACAATCTGTGATGACTAAGTACTTGTACTATTTTCTGTTGGAATGTATAATACCACGTATTTTCGCATTCTGATCTCTGTATTGTGTTGTATTGATGCTTAGCGTACATAGTGATGGTACCATCACCCTTCGTATGTACGTCGCAGTGGCGTCCCTGTACTCGCCAGGATCGGGGCGCCACAATGGCAAACAAGAATGGACTTAATGCAGATCCTTGATGCAATCTAATTGTGATAGAAAAATTACTTGTTATGCCTCCATAAGTTCTGACATTTATCACTACTCCATCATACATATCCTTGATTATATCAATATATTTGATGGGGGCTCCCTTTTACATCAATGTCCACCATAATACCTATCTTGGCAAGTTATTATAAGCTTTTTCTAAATCAATAAAGACCATATGCAAATTTCTCTTCCTCTCTCAAAATTGCTCTATAAGTTGAGGAAGCAAATGAATAGCCTCTGTCGTCGATCGTCTCGGCATGAATCCAAATTGATTTTCTGATATTGTAACATTCTGCCTTAACCTGTATTCGATTACCCTTCTTAAAACTTCATGGTGTGACACACGAGTTTTATTCCACGATAGTTTGAACAACTTTGGATATCACCCTTGTTTTTATAGAGAGGTACTAAGGTACTCTTCCTCCATTCATTTGACATCATTTTAGTTAGTCAGATCTTATTAAAGAGATTTGTCAGCCATTTCACGCCCACTTCTCCTAAGCATCTCCTAAGCTGACTCTCTTACATATATAGAATGGAAATCAGGGAAGCTCAATGGAGTTTATAACACATGAATAAAAATATAGATAAATTACATTAATATATCAAACAGACCTACTTTACAAAGAGGATACATTTATAATATAAAAAATTAATATGAAAGAACTAACAATATTGAAATAAAAAAAATTTGTCAAATTTTAATCTTCAAATACCATCCTTCGTATTGTTTCTGTTTCTTCATCCCATTGTTTGTAAGTAACATGTATGCAAGCTCGCTTCTCAGTCTCTGTACATCAGCCACCGTCACAACATTAACTGTTGATGGAGTACTAAATGCCATACTTTCAATGTACTTGCATACATATACAGCGTAAATTGTACAGGAAAAAAATATATGAGATTAAATTTTTATGATAAATCAGCAAGAAAATATCTTATGTAAATGTCACAAGAAATATATACCTATTTGCTTGTTGGGGACATCTTGCATATTTTATGTAAGTTTTTTTCAACCTTTTATTGAAATCAATTTCAAAAATCTGTAACAATCTTCCTTTCTACATTGTCAATAAAAAAATAAAATCAATATTAATGCAATTAAATGCAAATATTCAGTAATTATAAGATTAAATTTAACTAACCATTGTTCAGCCATCTGTTTGAGACAGCCGTAATATATTACTTGATTTATCCACTGAAACTAAAGAGTTATAAAAAATTCATTCTTGTATATGGCAATCCAATACCAACAAGGTCCAGTAAAATTCAGCTTCCTTGGTACTGTGCTTGTGATTGATCAGTAAGAATATGTAATGAACATCTCTTGTCCAGTTTCTCAACAACTTCTTGATGAAAAAATCTTCCAGATCTCTATTTTTAGATACAACGTCGTGCTGTCAAAATCAAAACAATTCAAACATTTAAAGATTTAGTAATAAAATGCAAAAAATATCAAACATTATATGAAAATAAAAACTGAGACCAATGTCGCAGTCCTCTTTTCTCACAATATTATTTGACCCGCGAAAGTGGTCGCAGTCGCCTATTAAGCCTGAAAATGATGCTTACTAATGTTGATTGCGACCTGGGTCGCAGTGAATCTTTAACGAAGTATATTTTTATTGCTATCATGGTCGCAGTTTATTTTATTTAGTTAAAAAAATTGACTGTTATTAAGGTCGTTGTGTTGTTATTGTTACTGAATATTTTGGCTGCGACCAAGCTCGCATTGATCATTAGTCAGTTTCAATTTTTAGGATTAATTAGCAACTGCGACCCAAGTCGCAGTCAACTCATTAGGCCTTATCAATAGTAAATGCGACTAGTAGATTTTTAACTATTAAAATTATAAATTACTATATTAAGTAAATACGTGATGTTTTAATTAAATATAAAGGAGAAAATAGATGTTTACCCAAGCTTCTCTACGAAAGAATATACTTTTTAATCTACCTTTTTCTCTAGATGCTTCTTGTAGAAATGAATGATATTAACATCTAAATCTCTACTGAACATCAGATCCTCTATTATTTTTGACAACAATTATTCCGATCAGGATCCTGATATGCAATAACACTGCAAAAAAACAAAAAAGAGTTAATAATGAAATTGAGATAATATAAATAACTTATATGTGATATAAATTTAAAAAAATGAAAAAAAAATTACTCAGAGGTGGCTTTGTCCCAAAAATTTTTAATGAGTGGTTGTTGTTATGGCTGCAGAATTCTATAGATAATGCATTCACTCAATCCCTAGTTTTCGACTGAGTGTTGGCCTTCTTTGCCTTGCCGAAATTAGGGGCAGAAATTGAGTCGTAGAATGTGGAAGAGTCTCTTCAATAGTTTTCTTCTTTTGTTTTGGATAAATGAAATCAGAGTCATCGTGATTTCTCTTAGTGCGCTTGCGTTATTTGACTCCCTTTCTATCGATCATTTAGAGTAATCCGCAACTTCTCCTTTTAATGCTTCCTTGTGAACTGGAGCATGTTTTTGATTTTTTCCTCAGAAACTATGTCTTTTTGGTTATCAAGGATCTGTTGAGTTAAATTTAAAGTAAAAGTTAGAAAATATTCTCCAACAATACTAATTTTGAACTTTGATTGATTGATATCATCCTCTCTTTTTTCTTCTTCTCTTCCGCCTGCTTCTCCATCTACTCCCTCGTCATCTTTTTCTTCTTCTCCTCCTCATTTTTCCTTTTCTCCTCTTCTTCTTTCTTTCTCCTATTCTCCTTATCCTCTTCCTCTTACCTCCTTCTCTGCTCTTCTTCCATCATCTTTTTCTCCTTCTCCTCCTGCTTCTTCCTCCTCTTCTCCTCTTCTTGAATTTTCCTCTTCTTCTTCTCCTCCTCCTGTAACGGCCTCCTCTTCTCCTCCTCTTCCTTTCTACTATTCTCATTCTCCTGCTCCTCCTTCTTCTTTTTTCTCTTCTCCTCTTCCTTCGCAGTAGTGGTTGCTTTCAGCAACTCTTCTTCTTCCTCTTTCACATTTATTTTTTGTTGCTGCTTTTTTAATTCTCTCTTTTCTCTTCTCTCTTTTCTCTTTTTCTTTAATTCAGCCTTGTGAGTTTTTTCATTCTCCATTTTTTCAATTTTTCTTTCTAGCTCAACAACATATGCCCTCAAATATGTATTTTCATTTCTCAAAATTTTTAGTTCTTTAGCTTTTTGACCCTGTGGTGGTGGAAAAGAACCTGCAATAGTTGGTTCTTATTCCCTTATTATCTCCTCAACTATTTTAATAGGTTCTCGTTCTGTTTTTACTGGGATGTTAGTTTCAATATTTCTCTCTTTCATCATCTTCTTCTTCATCAAAATCTTCAGCAGGAAGGCCAATCATAATTTTTTCATCATTCAAAATGTTGGCCATTCGATTAAAAATCTGAAAATCATATTAAACAAACATCAATATAAAATTAACTTGTTAGTTCTGCAACTTATATCGTAGCAAAATGAACTTGTATTAGAAGAGTTATCAAACAAACTGCGACCATGGTCGCAGTCTTAACTTTAACTATAAGACAAATATATCAGTTCTGCGACCATAGTCGCAGTATGAATTTCATATAAATTCGTCTTGTCTCAGACACTGCGATCTCAGATGCAGTAAAATCAAGAAAATAAAAAAACTTCGCCATGATCACAGTTCACTTATAACGTAATGGAAGGGACTGCGACTTTGGTCACATTCCACTGAAATTTTAGCAGAGGAACTGCAACTTTGACCGCTGAGATAAAATTAAAAAATAAATATATAAAAAACTATCGAAGAATCTATGGTCACTAACTATTAAAAACTAACCTTATCTTATTCAACATCATTAAGATTAATTTCAATCAGGGCTCTGCTAATATTTTGGAGCTCCCATCTTACTGCCCGTGGGGTTTTGTCCTCCAAACCATTGCTCGGCTCAAAAATAGCAACCCTTTCACAAAGCCAATACTGTAACATGTATTAGTATATTAGTTTATACGAACATTATCAATATATAAGCAATTTTCAATAATAATTACCAACTATATAATTCAAACTTACAATAATTTGCACGGAGCATCCTTCCTGCTCAAATGTTGTGTGCTTAAAGATGTTCATTGACTCAATCAGGAATTGTCAAACAGTTTTAGCCTAGCATATGGTCTTCATCAGCTGAATATTAGCAATTTGCTCCACTATATACCACAACACTGTGCATTTACTGCCAGAAAAAATAGAGTGGCTGATATATATAAGATGATTAGTGGTAAAGTCTTGAGCTGCAAGACTTTATATGTCTCTTATAATTTCATTTAAAGTCACTTGCTGCTCAAGATGTCCCTCCTTTGTCACATCTAATTCTGTCCTCCTTCTTTTCTTCGCCAGAAGATTATCTAAAGCTTCTTCAATGAATACTTTCATGATCTTCTTAATATTTAAGAAATAGTGTTTTATCAACCCCTATCCTTCAGTGTACATATCTTAATAAGAATGAAATCTGCCCCAATGATAGGTAAGCCAAACGTTAGAGCAACATCCTCTACTGTTAACTCAATTTGTTTGACTTCAATTAGAAAGGTTATTGACTTCTTATCATACTGGCCTACAATTTTCAGTACACTTATATTTGATTTCATGCCTTTGTCAGCACCAAACTCCTTGATAGGTAGTAAAAAATGCATATTTATCACTACATTTACTATCACATTTTCATATTTATTCCTACAATTATACACTATTACTAATGTTTTATTATTTATTGTGTGCAGGCCTTGAGTAATAAAAAATAAAGAAATAAAAGCCCAAAAGAAGCCCAAAAAGCCCATGTCCAAGCCCAAGTGCAAAAGTTGCAATTACCAAGTGCCAAAGTTGCAAGTAAAATTTGCAATTACTAAAGAAGAGGAAAGGGATAGACTTCTACTCAATCCTAATCACTTACAGGACAAGTCTACAGATAAAAGGAGGAGAGTGCAAAGATGAAATTCGTTTTAAAAAAAGATTTGGAAGATTTGGATTTAGGGTAACTTGCTTCCCAAGTTATCCCGAAATTTCAAAATAAAGAGTCGGGATACAACTTCCAGAAGAATATACCCAGATGGACGGACCAGAGGATGCCACGCGAGAAAGCGCGTGGCATTTGGCTACAATAGTGCCGCGGAAACGCGGCAAATTTCCCGTTTTCGCGGCTCCCTAGATGAAGGTTGACGTTCAGTTTTTGTGGGAGAGGTGTACTGGGACTCTACTTCCTATATCTCCTATAAATACCCCTACAGAGCAACAGAGAAGGGCGTACAGAGTCGAGGACAGAGACAAATTTAGGGTTTTCTTAGGCTAGTTTGTAGATTAGGTTTTTTATTTCTTTTTTGTAATTTTTAATTTCTTTTTATAACTGAGAGGAGAGGATACTTTCATGGAGGAAGGAGATCATGCTTGTACTGAGGTGACATCGGTGAAAGTTAAACTTTTCTTCCATTGTTAATAGAATCAACTCAAGGTTTATTTTTGTTCTTCTATTCTTGTTTTATTTTATTTTATTTTTCTCTCTGATGTCTTGCAAACCATGAGATCTGATCGCTTTGAGACTGCTTAGCCGAAGAAGTGCCCTTGATGGCCTATAGTGATAAACAAGCCTTCTCTTACTAGTATAGTTTGTCTTTTCTTTTCGTAGTGTAGATCGAGAAGGGGGAAGATCCTATACGCCATGCTTGAATGCCTTCAAAGACAAGGTAAGTCGTTGCAACAGATCAAAGGTAAACAGGGCAGAAGAGGTAGGTATGTGTTTTTTTTTTTGGTTTATAGTTTTCTTTCTTTTATTTCTTTAGTTTAGATAACCAACACAACATCTTTCTAATCTCTTTCACACTTCTTCATTGTAAATACCATTGTAAATAATAAAATAAATAAAAAAGAGATAATTTACTAAACATGCTTCCATCGCTAGTCCCTCCCTGAGGATCACGACCCGCATAGCCATTGCTACAACGGATAGAATTGAGCACCTTGCACATCTCTATTTCTAAATCTAAAATTCTATATTTTGTGTGCAGGAAAATTGTCAATCACTCCTCATTGTAGAAGGTTATGAAAATTGCACCAAACGGGATCTCCTTCATTGCATTCCCAAAATCTGCCTGAATGTGCTTTTTGTATTTTCTGATGAATTCGCACATAGGCTTTAGGCTCGATCTCATAGGACGAACCTTCAGTTCTTACTTACCTATAAATATAGAAACATTAATAACGTAAGTACAAAACTAAAAAAATAAACAAGGTCGCTGTTATTTTAAATAAATTTAGAAAATAAAAATGACTGCGACCTTGGTCGCAACAGTAGATAATAATTTATGATACACTGCGAACAAGGTCGCACTGTTAAATAACTGTGACAGATGTCACATTTTTCTTATTAGCCCAATTAATTAATTATGAGGACCTGGTCAATGGCTCAGAACACTACGACCCTTGTTTCATCACAATGCGACCAAGGTCGCAGTTTCAATTAGAATAATTTAGTATAATAGACCGCTCGGCAGGCCCCAAAAAAAGAGGGAAGGGACGACAACACTGTGACATCGATCACAATGTTTAAAAAAAAGTAATCTTAAAAATAAAAAAAACGTTAATAATTTTTTTAAAAACATATTTTAGTCACAGACTATGACCTATCTCGCAGTAACATATTAAGTTAATATAAAAAATTGTGACCCAAATCGACCAAGTTGAATGAAAAATACTATAACCTTGGTGACCTTGGTCACAGTTTTTAAAAAATTAAAAAATTTTAACTAATAAGATAGCTAATTCTTATTTTCTTTTTCTCTTAAACTATGGCTTTGATCAGAGTTTCAGGGTAGAAAATTAAAAAATATTGTTTCAAATCACATAAATAGATTTTATTTTTAATATTACTTCTTTAAAACAAAATGTGACTTTTTACTCTTAATTGCGACCATGATCGCAAGCTTTTATAAATAAAAATTTTTAAAAGTATTTTTAAAAAACAAAGTTTGTTGAAAAATTAAGAAAAATAAAAATTTGCTGAAAAAATTTAGTATTATTTTCTTCTTTGGAATAAAAATTTAAAACTGAATTAAAAAAATCAGTGCAAGAGTCACTTTTGAATCGAAGTTAAATTAAAACAGAAATTTTTTTAAAAAACAAAAAAAAATTTAAATCACTACAGAAAAAATCAAAATATGAAGGGTTACAGAACCCAAAAAATTAGGTTCTCTAGGTTTCCCCTTTATCTTTTTCCGCGCATGATTTCTTCAGTGCCATCTCGATCAAATCTTTGTATAAAAAAATACATTTTTGAATGTAGTTGTTTGGAAAGTTTATGAATCAAAAACACTAATTCTTTTTGAATTGATGAACTAAAAAAATTCAGATCTGTAATTTTTTTTGAAAAGAGCAGTTTTATAGACAGTAAAAGCTGTAAGGGAGGGTATTTTAGTCAAAGCAATTGTTGAAGTGACTGATGGCTTATTCGAGCGGGATTTTTGATTTTTGTCTGCCAAAATTTGTGACAAATGTGTGGCTATTATGTTGCCACATCCTGCCGGCTGAGAAACTCTCTTAGCTGGCGGTTGAGGTACGAACCCTATATATATAGAGAGAGATGTATCTCAGCCGCCAGCTGAGAGAGGCTCTCTCAGCTGTCACTGCAACATGGTCGCAAACTAACTGCAACATGGTCACAGTCAACTGTAACATGGTCGCAGTCCTAAAAAAATCATATAATTTCAGTGTAATTAGGACGATAACCATAGTCACAGTCTTCAGAAAAAAATTGCGACGTTGATCGCAGTCCTTAGAAAAGACTGTGATCATGGCAGCATTTCTCATAAAAACACTGCGACTTAATCACAATGCTCATATAAAACTGTGACCATGTCACTCGCACCTAAAATTGTGGTTAAAATTCAGCCACGTTGCGCCAACTGAGAGAGTCTCTCTCAGCTGAAGGCAGAGGTACAAATTCCTCTCTCTCTCTATATATATATACATATATATATATATATATATATATATATATATATATATATATATATATATATATATATATATATATATATATATATATATATATATACATATATATATATATGGGTAGAGTTATAATGCACATAAGTTTAACTAAGTTAAGTTACACACACCTCTTTTCACCACACAAAAAATATTTTTTAACACCTTGTGGGGACCACTCATTAATTTTTGTTTGTATCTTACCAAGGAAAAATTTTGTGCGGTGGAAAGAGGTGTGTGTAACTTAACTTAGTACACCTAGGTGTATTATAACCTTACCATATATATATATATATATATATATATATATATATATATATATATATATATATATATATATATATGTATATATATAGATATATATATATGTATATATATATATCTATATATGTGTATATATATATGTGTGTATATATATATATATATATATGTGTGTATATATATAATATGTATATGTGTATATATATATATATGTATATATGTATATATGTATATATGTATATATATATATGTGTGTGTGTGTATATATATATGTATATGTATATATGTATATATGTATATCTGTATATATATATATGTATATGTATATATGTGTATATATGTATATATGTATATGTATATATGTATATATATGTGTGTGTGTATATATATATATATATATATGTATATGTATATGTATGTATATATATATGTATGTATATATATATATATATGTATATGTATATAGGGGTTACTGTACCTCAACCGACGGCTGAGAGAGTTTCTCAGCGGGCGGTGACGTGGCTGAATATATGCCACATATCGGCCGCAGAGTGTAGGCGCCAAAAAATCAAAAAAATCCCGCCTAAACAATCGTGAAACAAATTGACAAAATACCCCATTTTTTACTTCTAAACTGGAATAAAGTCATCAACAAACAAAATTTACCTAAAAAAATTTCAGTTGAATATATCTATAGTTATAAAATTCGTAATTATACTACATCAAAAATATAATAATGTAAAATAAGCAGAAGCATTGAAAAGTAAAAAAACATGCCATTGTCGCAGACTTAATACAATATAACTTTCAATTTTATATGACGACTGCGACACAAGTCGCAGTCACTAATCGCAGTTATAGTATAATAAAACTTTTTTATATCACGTCTGTGACCCTAGTCGCATTCATTTTTTGTAAGGTCAGCGACCCTAGTGGCATTCCTTATTTGCATAAAGAATACCAGACGAAACATGCTATCGTACAACAGTTCGACCTCCTTCAGTACTGCGACCAAAGTCACAATCTACTTTCGCATGCCTTACGTAAACTGCGATTATACTATCGCTCTCGTTAAGTAATGCGACCATAGTCGCAGTCCATGATCGCATACTATAGGTAAAAACCAATTTAATAGTTCATAGAAGGATCAGACAACAGTCACAAATGAAGAACAAAAAATATAAAAACATACGTAAACTGTGATTATACTATCACTCTCGTTAAGTACTGCGACTATAGTCGCAGTCCATGATCGCATACTATAGGTAAAAACCAATTTAATAGTTCATAGGAGGATCAGACAACAGTCACAAATGAAGAACAAAAATTATAAAAACATATGTAAACTACGATTATACTAGCGCTCTCGTTAAGTACTGCGACCATAGTCGCAGTCCATGATCGCATTATACATTATATGCGAAAAAAAAGTAAACTGTGACTATATTAAAAATCATTAAATTTCAAATCAGATAAAAAAATTTAAAGAAGCATTCAAATTAGTTTCGTGATTTAATAAAAAATGTTGGCAGTTTGGCCGTAGTTATAAAAGATAATTGTCACAAAATTGAATAACGTCAGAAAATATAAAAATATAATAAACTATACATACCGAAAGAGTAGCTTTTCATAAGGGGTATTTAGTAATTTAACTTCTTCCTATAAGCGGGCCGCAAGTTAGTGGGGTGACAAATATTGAGCCACGTCATCGCAGGCTGAGAGAGTTCTCTCAGCCGCAGGCTGATATAAATTTTTCTCATGTATATATATGTATGTATGTATATATATAGGGGTTACTGTACCTCAGCCGACAGTTGAGAGAGTTTCTCAGCCGGCGGTGATGTGGCCGAATATATGCCACATATCGGTGGCAGAGTGTAGGCGCCAAAAAAAATCAAAAACATCCCGCCTAAAGAATCATTAATAAAATTGACCAAAATACCCCTTTTTACTTCTAAACTAGCAAAAACTCATCCACAATAAATATTTTATAAATCAGATATTCTCGTAACTGTCACAATATTTGCAGATTGATTGGATAATATGCATACAATTTTTAATGAACTGCGACTATAGTCGGACTTGGTACTAAAAAATTGCTTTATTCTCAATGTATATTATAAATTGGATTCAGGTCGCAGTACACATGCATTCAAAACTATAATAAAAAATATAACTTTCAATTTTATATCATGACTGTGACCCTAGTCGCATTCCTTATTCGCATAGAATAACAGACGAAACATGCTATTGTTCAGCACTGCGATCACAGTCGCTGTCCTTATTCGCATTCCTTATGTAATAGAATTTTGATCGTTTTACAAAGTCTGTGATCATAGTCGCAGACATAGTATAACAAAACTTTCGATCACTGCGATCATGATCGCAGACTTAATATAATATAACTTTCAATTTTATATCACGACTGCGACCCTAGTCGCATTCCTTATTATTATAGTGCTTTAACTAATATATTATCTCATATCTAAAAACGATATTTACGCTTTTCATTTTTAATTTGATTTCAAAACTTCCAGAAAATAATTCATTTTTGAATCATATCTTCCCCATCTTCTTCCTCTAAGCACTCAGATTTCAACTTCAATAATTCTCCCACCGGTACACTTTCTTCAGGATATTCTAGTGAATCTGAAAGCAGTATAGACTTCACTCCTTTTGACTATCTCACTACATCAAATAATATTTTATCTGATCCTCCTCTTCATGAGGATGATGAAGTTTTCATGGGGCTTAGTGAGGAGGAACTTATTCCTCTGCCACTTCACAGGGACATGCTCGATGAAAGCATGTCCTCTGATGCTAGGGGCTCGCGTTCTTTGTGCATATCTTTTACAGGTTCTTCTCGACACAGGTCAGAAGAAGAGCTTGATGCAAACGATCCATTCTGTGAGTTTATCGATGAACCAAAGCACCCACAAAAGGAGGAAGAAACTGAAGAGCACAGCGAGCCAAACGACGAGGGAGAAGATGAGGAAATAAGTGATGAATAGGAAAATGAGGAGAATGAACACGACGAATCTGCTTATGATGGTGATGACGACGAGGATTAGGATTTCCTGATCTTTTGATATTCAACGTTATTTTGTCTTCTTTTAAGAGCTTTTAATGCTCTTTTTTTATAACGTCTCTTTCTGACCGTATTATATTATAAACAAAATTTACTTCATCTCTAAAATGATCTTTCATATTTTTCAAATATATATAAAGTATGTTGTATAGTTATTATTTCTGCATCTTATCTGCGATAATGGTCGCAGTACTCAGATAATAATTGCTCTGAACTAATAGAACTACGATTATGGTCGAAATCCATGATTAACTATATTTATATGTGAAACTGCGACCACAATCGCTGTCCTGACATAAATAGTTTGATCGTTTTGCATTCAATAAAATTAAAAACAGCGACCATAGTCACAATCCAAAATTAAACTATATAAACAGATGATACTGAGAACATGATTGCAATCCTCTCAAATCAGCATATTTTACTATATATCACCAATTAGAAAACTGTGACTGCTGTCATTAAGCACTGCGACTATAGTCGCAGTCCTTCATCGCATGCAATATGTAATCTAAAAATTTCATAATTTATAGGCGGCTAAGGCAACAGCTACAGTGAAGAACAAATATATAAAATATATGTAAACTGCGACTATAGTATCAGTCCTTAGTCACCGTTATTACATTTAACGTGGCAAAAAAATTATCCAAAACATGTTGTCGTTATGCACTACGACCATAGTCGCAGTCCCTATTCGCATGCAATATGTAAAAAAAAATTCATAGTTTATTGGCGGCTGAGACAACAGTCACAGTGAAGAACAAATATATAAATCATACGTAGATTGCGCTTATATTCGCAATCCTTAGTCACCTTATTACATTTAACCTAGCCAAAAATAAATCACGACATGTTGTCATTAAGCACTACGACCATAGTCGTTGTCCTTATTCGCATGGAATATGTAAAAAATAATAATAATAATTTATACGTTACATGCAAATAAGTAAACTGCGATTATGTTCGTAATCAGTGAAATTCTTACAGATCATATCATCAAAATCTACAAATTAAATAATTGTAGGCTGCAACAAAGGGCGCTTTTAAAAATATTGAGAAATTATTTTATTAACCACTACGAGCTTAGGCGCATTCCTAAAATATATAAAATCTGCGTAAAAAATTTTTTTAATAAAGAAGCATTCAAATTTGTTTCGTGATTTGATAAAGTTGCACTTGAAGAGACATGATTCATATTCAGTTGGTCACAGTTTGGTCCCAATTATAATAGATAATGGTGACAAATATTGATTAACGTCAGAAATATAAAAAAATAATAAACTGTACAGATCCACTGTCTTTTACCGCAGGGGCGTTTAGTAATTTCAACTATTTGAATAGGCGGGTCATCCTTTATAGTGTGGCTAATAATGTGTCACGTCTCCGCAGGCTGAGAGAGACTCTCAGCTGTCGGCTGATATACATATTTCTGATATATATATATATATATATATATATATATATATATATATATATATATATATATATATATATATATATAGAGAGAGAGAGAGAGAGAGAGAGAGAGAGATGTACCTCAGCCGCCTCCTCTCTCAGCTGGCGGTGACGTGGCTGAATCTCAGTCAGATCTTGATTGTAACGCTACCATGATCGCAGTATTTTTGTGAGAATTGCTATCATGATCGCAGTGTTTTAGTAAAAACTGTTACCATGATCACAGTGCTAATCAGACTAAGAATATTTGAAATTTTTTAAGACTACGACTAAGTCACAATGCCAATTGAGAGAGTTCTCTCAGCTAACAGCTGAGTTACAGATACCTCATATATACACACACGAACCCGCCCTGCTCTCTCTTCCAATTTCATTTTTTTCACATTTTTTTATGAGTATATATGCATGAAAGTGAGTGTAAACTTTCATAGTATGTTCATTCCTATTTTGTTCCACCCGTCTTCACCGAGTTGACGTTCAAGTCTTACGATAATCGTACACAAAAAGTTATGTATTGTAATGATAACTTGTTTTATTGTAATCTCATATAAGTGTATGAATGCGAACTCTTGTATTTTGGGTAATATACATGCAAATTATACATGATTGTTTGTATAAATATGTCAATAATTTATTTTTCATCCTTAGACTAACAAAAGAAGATTTCTTTCTGTCTCAAGTTTATTGTGTAGCGTTATCGCGTTAAGGCTCTGGAATACGGTAGTAGCCTATGCTAGGGTTTAGAACAGTATAGCGCGATAAGCATTAGTGCGTTGTTTTCGGGCTGCAGAGCTCACTATTGCGTTGCAAGCTGTGGAGCACTACTTCTCTTTCATATTTTTTCCCTGAATTCATTTGGGTTGTGGGGTGGGTATTCTATGTCTCCACCCTTTTTTCACTTGAATTTCAATCAACCAGCAATTGTCACATGAGTTCCTATCTACTTTCTGATCATGGAGGACTCTCTCTCTCTCTCTCTCTCTCTCTCTCTCTCTCTCTCATCATGCTGTGTAAAAGTTAAAACTCTTACTGTGAACACCTCTGCCTCCTTCCACCTTTTGACACCCTGATGCTCCTCCCCTCACCATTTCCCATCTCTCTTTGTCTGCTAGCTTCCCTCCTCTTTCACTCTGCTCTGCTTTGGCCTTTTGTCTCTCTTGTCCCCTTCCCATCTCTCTTTGTTTTCTAGCTTCCCTCCTCTTTCACTCTGCTCTGCTTTGTCTCTTTGTCTCTCTTGTCCCCTTCCCATCCCTCTCTCTGTGAGGATCACTTTAAATGCCAATCCCTAGTCTCAGGGTATTGACTTTAAGATGCTGGCCGAGCTTTCCTTTGAATACAAATCAGAAAATAAAATTATTCTATCAACTTTTCGATTGGCTCGAATTTTAGAGTGGCAATACAGTAGTTAATTCTTATTGATTTCGATGCGCGCAACAATATTGCACTTTTTATTGAAATAAAGCAAATTACCCCGCTTATTATAATTTAGCAGAAAACTCTAACAAAGAAAATGAACACTGTAATGTTTGAATCCGATTTTTAAACTGAAAGCATTCGACTTGGCATCCAATCTTTGATATACCAAAAGAAGTGGCTTTTTGGCTTTGTCACTGTGTTGCTTCTTAAAATATGTAAAACTTGCTTTGGCCAACAAAACATGTTTCATGCTGATCACATTACTGTGTTTTGCTGTAAAGGCAAGGAGAACATGTTTCATGAGGTTGTGGTCCTCTCTCTCTCTCTCTCTCTCTCTCTCTCTCTCTCTCAGATCAACCAGCTGCCACGCGCAGGCAGAGCGAGGGAGATGACGAGACGGGCCATGCATCAGACACAAATAGAGGAGAGAGGACACACAAGATAGAGGAGGAGACGCTGACTCAGATGATGTGTGACTTTGACATTTCGGGCTCTTGATTTTTGTTTGTCGGGTTTAGCCTGACTTTTGCTACAAGATTGGCAAGTTTTGTATCGATTCTCTATATCTCGGGAGGATCTATTGTCATTTTCAGATGTAGTTTCAGGGTTGTTTTTATTAAAATCTTATTAATGAAACATGGGGATCTTAATAGTTCACCGTTTACTCTAAAAAAAAAAAAATCAGTTAGAGTGTTATTTCCATTTTAAGGTAATCAAATTAAAGTTATGTGCTTGATTTGCCAAAGCAACAAGAAAAGAAAATCAAGCAATCATAAAAGTTGAAAGTTACATGGTTCGACAAAAATTAATGAATTTTAAAATTGTTTGGCATCAATTGGTTGAAGAATAAAAATAAAAAAAAACAATTTTCTGAATATAGAACTAAAGAAACCCATCCATGATGAGTTAAGAGTATTCCAATAAATGACTCATTCCATTCACCACAGTTTGCATACCTTAAAACGTATAAATTGAAAATTCACATACTTTTATCATGGGATCTTTTAATACTCTCACCGTAAAGCTGTTCATTTTGCAATCACTTGATTTATTAGCAAATATTGATCATCACTATGATTATTTGTTACTTATACAGTTTTCAGAATATGTAGATCAAAATGAGCAAATTGTGAAATGCGAGTACATGGAAACACTTTGTTTGGGTGAGTGTGTGGTAGGAATAAAGGAGAATCCTCCTTTTTCTAAATTGAGGGTTCCATATCCTACTTTTGCTATGAGAACGCTATGGAAGAAAGAAATAAAAGAATCGTGCAAATAGTTGGAACCTTAGGAATCCTACTTTCTCTATTTGGAGGGCGTTTTTAAGTTCCATATTCCTTTACGTTTATTTTTAGGGGTTGTTTGTTTCTCAGAAAATAGCTGTAAAGTTAGGTTTTTTTTTTTTTTTTTCCTTCTTATTTTTGTGAGCCCACGGGCTTTTCCTCACAGAGCTTGTTCGTTTGGCTGGGCAAAAGATGTGAGTTTTCCTTACAAGTTTTCCTCTCAAATTGAGAAAAAAATGACTGAAAATTCGACAACCCAGGGTTGCCGTCAAGTCTGAGCTTTTTCTTAAAAAAATCTGAACCAAAATGAAATAAGAAGCAGAGTTGAAAAGTCAAGACAACATTCGTTTCTATCTCCATTTGGGGCGAAAAAGTTTCACATTCCCACAGTATTTTAAAAGTGAAAAATGCGTATCTTAGATTTGTTGTTTAGCCTTCATCTGATGTAACTCCGGTTGACTGTGCGGTCGATCGCTCTGGTCTGTAATAGGCACCGTCGATCGCCCGGTCGACCGACCTTGGCCAAAACAGTTTTTGAGAAATCTTTTTGAAGATATGTAAAATTTTGAAATATTTTTGTTTGAATTTTGGAAGACAGGAAACATACATAGCTACTAGATATAAGTTCAAAACTTGATAAAAAAAATATTTTAGAAAATTTGAGAACCAAAATCATACTTTAGAAAAACGTGCATTTTGGTGTGTGTATTTTTAAGCTTCAACCATATATACTAATCTTTAACAAAAACTATTTACAAGATGAGTCTACAAGCAGGCGTCTCTGAAACTTGATGTTGAGCAGTGATAGAGCTAGAGCCTAACATCACATGCTTGAACCATCCATACCTGTACCAACTTGAAATTCATTCTTGAACTTCTATTAGTACCAAATAGCTTTTATATGGTTTGTTATCATCAAAACACATAACCCGGAGATTGTAATCTTTAGGCTAACAATCTTCCCCTTTTGATGATGACAAAACATATAAGCTACTATAAAACAAAATATAAGAGGGAGGTAAAAGCTCCCCCTCAAATGCTGCAATATTATCAAAGTATACAACATGAAAACATATAAAAAACATATATGAGATAAACAAGAAACCAAAACAAATACTTCTCCCCCTTTTTATCATACATAAAAAAGAGTTAGTAAACAACCATGAAATCTCATCAATATAATACAAACATTTAGCTCACCACATATAAAAGAAATCTGTTAAAATCAAATGATTTAGTAAAAATATTTGCAAGTTGAAATTCAGTAGAAACATAATCAATATCAATATCACCTTTCTCATAATGATCTCTAAGAAAGTGATATCGAATCGCTATGTGCTTAGTGTTACTATATTGATTTACATTTTTAGTCATATGAATAGAACTAGTATTATCACAAATATTTTATTATGGTCATAATGCAAATCATAATCAAGGATAGTATGTTTCATCCAAAGGACTTGAGCACAAGCCCCAGCCGCAAAATACTCCACCTCGGCGGTTGAGAGGGCTACAGAATTTTATTTCTTGAAAACCATAAAATAAGATAATTTCCTAGAAACTGAAATGTTCCACTTGTACTCTTCCTATTCACTCTACAACCTGCATAGTCGGCATCCGAAAAACTCGTCATTGAAAATTGTTCGGTCTTCGAATATCATAGACCCATTCTCTAATAGTGCCCTTAAGTTATCGAATAATGCGTTTTAACCGCAATCAAGTGGACTCTTTAGGGCAAGATTGGAATCTAGCACAAAGATATACACTAAACATGATATCCGGCCTACTAGCCGTTAAATACAACAAACTACCAATCATGCTTCTATAAAGTTTTATGCCTACACTTTTACCTTGTTCATCCTTGTCAAGTTTGGTTGTGGAAGCCACGGGAGTTTTGCTAGCCTTTGACCCTTCAAGTCCGAATTTCTTTATGAGTTCCTGTGTGTACTTGACTTGACTTATTTCATCTCATTACTCCTTTGCTTGATTTGGAGTCCCAGGAAGTAGTTTAGCTCTCCCATCATAGACATTTCAAACTCATTCTGCATACATGATTCAAACTCTTTGCAAAGTAATTCGTTAGTAGATCCAAAAATTATATCAACATAAATTTGAACAATGAGAATGTCACTATCAAAATGCTTAGTAAACAAAGCAGAATCTACTTTACCTTTAACAAACCGTTTGAAAGAAAAAATGTTGAAAGTCTTTCATACATGGTTCTAAGTCTCGGTCTCGGCCGCCAACTCGACCGGCACCGAGACGGATCGGTCTTGGCGACTCGGATCGGACTCGGACGATACGTGCAAAACGCTACATAGAACGCCAAAAAAATTATGAAAAAATCATGACAAATGATAAAAAATTATAGACATCAAAATTCATATATCACATATTCAAAACATATCACCTAGCACTCAAAACATAACGTGAAAGCATAAATACAAGCGTCATCAGTAGAAAAATATCAAAATACATGCATAATATAGTAAATTGCACAAAATAATTCATAAATACCTACTAATATAGTCATTTTCACATTGAATTACGAGGAGGCACAAAATTATCACTATCATCATCCTCGTGATAAGTATAGAAACGAGGCATATAGTTTCCATAAGGATAATAATATGTTTGTGAGTGAGATTTTGTAGGCTGAGATGATTGGCCAAAGGATCCACTATCAGAGTAATATGGCGGTAAGGGTTGTCAATATCAGCTCCATGGTGATAATAACCAAAACCTCGATATTCAATGATGCTAGTAGAGTATTCACCAGTGATAGAATAATCAGTGCCAGAATATTGGCCAGATGTCAAACCCAACCCCTGTAAATGGCCTTCAAAACTATGATGACCATGTGAGTAGTTATCATGTCCACTCGAACAATCATCGCTAGAACTGAAATCGACCAACCAATCCAAATGCCTACGCTGTTGCGAAATCCCCGCCCGGCCTTCATGATATCTGTATCTTGTGTGGCATAATATTTTGAATCTCATGTTAATGCACCACCTCATTGGCTTCCACCAACACCATGAGTCTCTTTATCATCACCACTATCACTTAAAGCACCACCCCGTTGGCTTCCACCAACACCATGAGTCTCTTTATCATCACCACCATCACCGCCATTACCGCCGTCATCACCACAGTTTACATACCTTAAAAATATAAATTGAAAAATCACATACTTTTATCATGAGATATTTTTTAGTACTCTTACAGTAAAGCTGTTCATTTTACAATCACTTGATTTATTAGCAAATATTGATCATCATTATGATTATTTGTTACTTATACAGTTTTCAGAATATGTAGATCAAAATAAGCAAATTGTGAAATGCAAGTACATGGAAATACTTTATTCGGGTGAGTGTGTGGTAGGAAATAAAGGAGAATCCTCCTTTTTCTAAATTGAGGGTTCCATATCCTACATTTGCTATGAGAACGCTAATAGAAGAAAGAAGTAAAAGAATCGTGCAAATAGTTGGAACCTTAGGAATCCTACTTTCTCTATTTGGAGGGCGTTTTTAAGTTCCATATTCCTTTACGTTTATTTTTAGGGGTTGTTTGTTTCTCAGAAAATAGCTGTAAAGTTAGGTTTTTTTTTTTTTTCCCTCTTATTTTTGTGAGCCCACGGGCTTTTCCTCACAGAGCTTGTTCGTTTGGCTGGGCAAAAAATGTGAGTTTTCCTTACAATTTCCTCTCAAATTGAGAAAAAAATGACTGAAAATCCGACAACCCAGGGTTGCCGTCAAGTCTGAGCTTTTTCTTAAAAAAATCTGAACCAAAATGAAATAAGAAGCAGAGTTGAAAAGTCAAGACAACATTCGTTTCTATCTCCATTTGGGGCGAAAAAGTTTCACATTCCCACAGTATTTTAAAAGTGAAAAATGCGTATCTTAGATTTGTTGTTTAGTCTTCATCTGATGTAACAACAACAGGATACCTTGCTGCTTTTCTCGCTATGAAGTGTACAAAAATAGAAGTAAATTTTTTCCTCGACAAGACTCGCCGATTTTGTTGATTCCAATCTTATCGGCGTTCCTTTCTCATCGACAAGATTAATTGATTTTTGTCGATCCCTTTCTTTATCGACAAGATCAATTAATTTTGTTTACTCAAAAAGAAAAGGCCTGGTCGATTTTGATAGTTGTAAAATGGCCATCAGGTGACATTAGTGGGTAATGGGAAAAGATACGAAGAAGATTGGTCTGCACATCAGACTCATGACTTGCTTGTCATTTGCTTGTGATTGTTTATGGATAGAATAGAGCTCTTTCCACACTGAAAAAAAGCCTTAAATGTAACAAAAATCACAGTGATGGTGAGTCGCGGCTTTCATCTGCTCCGGTGCGCTTGAAGTTGTTTTATGAATTTTCATCGGTGGGTTGTGCACGGAGTCGATTGCTGCAGGTGCCGTGACGGCGCTGGCGGGACATCCGGTCAAGTGTTGGACGGGTCCGAGCAGCAGAGCAAAAGCCGCGACTGAGCTGACGGTAGCTTCATTTTTCTTTTTTGTTTTTGAGAAAGAGCAAATTGTGTATAAGTGTTTCTATACAAATTTGTACATTTGTATCCTGGAGATGTTTCATTAATTTCTTATTAATGAGGCACCGGAGTTCTTACCTCACGGTTTTATCTCAAAAAGAAGAAGATAGAACATGTCATTTTGAATTATTTTCCAACTAGTTAACATGAATAGGGTGCTCCTATGTAATGTAATGGTGGTGGAGAATCTCATCCACACATTCTTGCAAATAGTAATGGTCCAAATCTTTCAAATGAAGTTGTTAGATGATAGAAATGAGGGAGGATATGAAACTTCCCGGACAAATCGGTTTGTAGGTTAACAAGAGTAATGCTATTTACACTGCTTTTCTTATATTATATTATACTATTATTCTATGAATTGCGGGTCACTCTCTCATGAATTATGGTTCTCACCCTCTTAATTGCTAATGTGATCATAATTTATAGAATATTAGTACAATGTAGCATAAAAAAAAGTAGTACAAACAGCATTACTCAGGTTAACAATGGTTGGTATAAAACTTCCAGGAAAAATGTGATTTGCAGTGCAACTTCCCCGCGCAAAACTTTGAGCCTTCACTAGATTTGTAGGGCTGGTGTCATCTTTATGAAAGCTTGTAATGATAGTTATTCTCTCATTGAAATTTATGGTTCCCACATAAAGAGTAATACATAAAGAGTAATGTTATTTGTGCTATTTTTCTATACTATATTATATTATTGTGAGCCACACCCTCTTGAATTATAGCTCTCATTTTTATTAATTATAAGTGTGATCTATAATTCATATCATAATATATAATATAATATAAAAAGATTATAAATAACAATACTCTGAAAAAAAAAAAAAAAAAAAAAAACCTAAACAATAAAATATCCACTTGCATTGATCTTGTCATCTCTCCCACCTTTCTAAAAGGGAATTATTATCAATTATACGAGTAATTATTGATATTATTTGATAGCATAGAAATTAAATTAAACAATCAAAAGCTCTCAAAGCTAAGAGCTTTCCCTAAACCCCTGTGCCGTTTGTCCTGTCCCCAATTATTGGGATGTGAGTACTAGCATTTCTTGAGCCACTAAAACAATGCTTAATTTATTGTGAAATCAAAAATTACTGATTCCAATAAATATTTCCTTTTCCAAAAAGGGGATGCCGTTCACATTGACCTTCGGATGCCCTTGAAGGCCAAAAATAGTGCATCACACGCAAATTACACTCAAAGACGTACAGTATTTTTATCACACTGTTTGATAAAGAATTGAATTTTGTTTAAAAAAAAAGAAGATGTATAAATAAAAAGAATTGGATTCTCCTCGACTTCGAGCTGCTCGACATGCTTTAAATGGGAGATCAGTTATAGGTCAAAATGAAATCACAAAAAAATTGTGTTTGTTTCGAGTTAGGTCATGTTTGAATGTTGGAAAACAAACAAAGAAAAAATGTGTGGGTTCTACTCGGTTAATTTTTGAGCGTTTTTTCGAGCTTTTAGCTCGGTATTTTGACTCAACACTGTAGCTGTAAAAAACTGAGATGAAAACTGGGGACCACATAGGGATGGCTAACGGGACGAATTGGGCTGATTCGTCCCGTTAGCTAACGAATCCGTTACGAGACGGGCTGCACCCATCTCGTAACGGATCCAAACGAGATGAATCAAGTAATCGAGGAACGAATCTGGTCTCTACACCCGATTCGTTATCCGGATTCGTCGAGACGGGTCAAACCCGTCTCGAGTTTTAATACTATTTTATGTTTGAAAATTTCAAATTTACCACAGTAGCAATTTTTGGAGTTGTTAAGGGTTAAATAAAATAAAATAAATAAAATAGGGGTATTTTTCCTTACACACATATATAATAACATAGAACTTTTTAAAAAACAAAAAAAAGAGGAGGGGTTAGGAAAAAATTTCCCGACCCGATTCGTGACAAGTCAAGGTTGACCAGCCCCTTAACAGGGCGTGTCCGGGTTGACCCGCAACCCGTACTATGCGACCCAAACGGGCCACACGGGGCGGGTCGAAACGGGTTGACCCGCTTCATTAGCCATCCCTAGGACCACGCACTTTTTCTCCTAATTTTCACAACAAAGAAACAGAATGTAGCATTAAAAAAGCTCTCACAGTTCTCACAACTTCGTCGAGAGTTTTATCTTTCTTCTCTGTTTTCGTTGTATCAACGACACGGATAAAACAAAAAAAAGTATTTTTTTTTCTCATTTATCCCAATAACATTTTTTTTCCCAGCTCACGCAAGCAACTCGTCTAGAAAACCAACAAAAGAAGCAATTATTTATTTAAAGCGCAAACTGTACAGAATAGAAATATCATCAATACAGGGACACGAATATTGATGCGGGCTCGTTTTTCCGGAGATTTTATGAGCAGCTGTCACTCCAACCAAACTCTGCACAGCTGGCAAATTAGTGAATACCAAAACCTTACCAAAAAACAAAAGTTATTGGTGTGGTCCCGTTTCAGTTATTAATGTGCCGTACCCTTCACACACGTGAGTGAGATGCCCAATTAAATGGCCAAATTAATATCAAATATCAATCCCAAAAAACATAATAAAAAAATTTATAAAATTGGTCTAAAACAAAGAAGGGGACGCACAGTTGGCAAACTGTATACAAATTGTCTCCGATGTCAGTCTCATTTTTTTTTAATTATTACAACCTCAGATAGCACAAATTGTTTTTCTTTTTTTTTTTTAAGAGATATTTATAGGAGATAGTTGTATCGATCCGAAATAATTTGAGGCTGAATTTTCCCCTCTCAAATACTACCTTTACAACATCTGAATGTAAGATTCATTCTTTTAGTTGATCTAGATTATTTCAAGAAGTTAAAAATAATCATATATTTTGAATTTCTTTTGTCCATCCATCAAGTTCGTGCAAAATGAACGATAAAAAATAGCCTATTGCTTAGATTTACGTTTTTAGACAAGCAAATCCTCGATCCGACCATTTCAGCATGATCTAAATACTTAAAACCCCTCAGAGCAATTTTTGTTACATTTCAAATATTCTACACGTTAAACTAACCAACTCACTATTTCGTCCATCCATTTTACACCTATTTGATGAACAGACAAAATATATTCAAATGCGTGATTTTTAATTTCTAGTTACTTGAAATAATAAATCTAACTTCGACGGAATTGATGTTGCATTCGGATGTTGTAGGGTCATATTTAAGTGAGGAAAATTCAACCTCGCACACGTAACAATATTTTTAATTTTGTATGTTAGTTTGTCAAAAAAATTATTGCAACTAGGTTACTTCACTTGCAAGGTTAACACCATATGGGGTTTTAATTGGCCGACCTGTACATCATTGTCTCTCTCGTTGACAAACGAACTCCTCAAACAAAGCAATGATGACATAGATTATGTGAAAAAGTTGTACGTGAAGAAAGGAGAAGAGAGAACCCTTTTTTTTTTTTTTTTCACTCTTTCAGCTGCCACAATAGAAATAGACTTGCATGCTTCAGGATTAACATTAATGAATAATTTACAAACACCATGAAAAATGTTGCAGGTGACATGCGAGACTTCACCTGGATCAATCTGAAGCCTTTAGCTTCCGAGGCCTGTTGATTCGGCAGATGATGAGCCTAAAACCAAATCATATAATGAAACTCTCTGTGCACGCACGCGCGTGTTCTTGTGGTCCCTTTTGCCAGCTCGTTCACCTGAAAACACCGGTACAAATGCATAATTATGCATGTGCATTTTCTCCTTAATGATCAAGAAAACAGGCGCAGAGTAAATAAAGATAAGTAATCGCACCACATTTAATAGTGTACCTCCAAAACCAACAGATTCAGGGGCGAATGGTCGATCAGCATCCCCACGGTAAGAACGGTGCCAACAAAATCAGAAATTAAGCCATCAGAATATAATCGAAGGTAAGGTTCAGAAGCAAATAATACTGAATGGTTTCAGTTCAATGGCAACAGATTGCATATACCATTACTATCTAGAAAATACAAAAACTGAATTCCTAAAATATCATAATATATCTCATTTGACGCGTGCAGGAAGCGTTACGGCTGGCATACTTTCAGATTATCGCTATCATATGATTTGTTTAATAACAAACCATGATCAACAATTACCTTGGGAGTGCTAGGCGCTTCGGTGCATGAGTTGTCACGGTTTCCTGAAGCTTCTGCCTCTCTGTTTTGCAGCTGTAATAAACCAAAAGAAGCCATGGAAAGATGGAGATGGGGAATGAAATTGTAGCCTTAGTTCTATGACAATGACTGAATGGAAAGCATTCAGTTTGGCTGATCATAAAACTCCATGCTCAGATAACAAGGGAAGGTGAAATAAATCTTCTACACCAAAATCATTGTGTGTTGCTACTATTTCCCAATATCATAAAACAGAAATCATGAAGGGTGGAAAGTTTTAACTTCCATTGACTGACTCGTGGTAAATGGGGGAAGACCAAACTACGGAGCTAGAGTATAAAAAAATATTTAATGCATTCAAAGCTGGAGTTTTAACTTCCGTTAACTGACTCGTGACTCATCCTACTTAATGGATTCAATTAAGTTAGAATATAGAAATATTATCCACATTCTTCTCTGAACTTCAGAGTTTTGGTTTAGTGGTAGGAATTTTAGATTGCTAGCAGCGTAATCCAGGTTCAAATACAATACTGAATGCATATAAAAAGCAGATAAACAAAAACAAAAAAAAAAAACTTCCTGCGTATAAGCCAGGTTTTCACCATGATAAAACAAAAAGGGAAATTGCCTTTACCCCGGGACAAAAGATTCTTTTCCCAAAACCCCCTGCTGTTTCAAACTATGCCAACCCCCACCCCCCCACACACCCCCGCAAAAAAAAAAAAAAAAAAAAAAAAAAAAAAAGCGAATATGAGACTTTAACCATATGGGTCTCTGGAGGCGTACGTCGTATGCGCGCGGGTCTACGGCAGTGGTTAAATGTCCAAAGTGTCCTTTCTGGAGCCGTTGTCATGTCAGTTCCTTTCCTCGGAGAAAAAAGGCAACTGTCGAACGTGTGATGCTAGTAAAGATACCACATACCTACCCCCCCCCCCCCCCCCCCCCCCCCCGCCAGTCATTTCCTCTCTCTCTCTCTCTCATTTTTTCCTAAGCCCCAAATTTGACAAAGTGTTCATCTCCTTCACTCTTTCAAAAATTCTCCCCGGTCTCTCAAATTCTCCCAAACAAGTAAAGAATGGCAAAGAAGGTTGCATTCGATGCATTTTTTGGGCGATCGTCGCGTCGTCGGATCCGACGGTGGAACCATCCACTGCCTCTCTTGTCGTTCCTCCGGTTATGGATCCGTCCTCTAAGGTATTTACGACGGAGGGCGTAGTTGCTGGCGGTGATGTCCACCAGGAAATCGTCGACCTCTTTTTTGTTGATGATGATATGGCCGAGAGAACCATAAGTGAGATGCTATGCAACCTCACTTAAATGCAGTATAGTTTTTAATTTATCCACTCTTATATTATTCTTGTCTAAGTGTAGGTTGATTAACGTACACATTTAAAATTTTCTATCAAGATTTATCAATTTCTGTCTACCTTAATCAGATATTGAAAAAGGCAAAAAGATAACCTCAATACTTGGTTTTAGATAGTGCTTGAAAGTATCACGTTATACTGGTTCAAACTGGGTTGTTGGGCCCCACTGGGTGACATTGTGGACAAACCCAATCTCGTTATCGCGCTCCTTGTACATCTTCAGAGTGAAATTAGGGTTGGGGGGGTGACCTCCATGTTCATTTCCTCAAGTTTGTTCATCTCCTCGGCTGTTGTCGGCGACAATCTCATCTAGGCATGTCAATGAGTTGGGTCTGGACCTATACTCGACCTGAACCAAGACTCGATTAGACGGGTCTGGTTAGATTTTTATACTCGCAGATCCAAATAGGACCCGGACACAATAACCCAATTAATTAACGGGTCGAATCTCGTTTTACTTGAACCATACCCGATCAAGACTAATACTTGTTTAATTAATAAAAATATATTAATATGCCTAATTTGAAATGTTGTAGACTCTTAATACTTATATTTGTTGATTGAATTTTGCTCGACTTTTTTTGTATTCGTATGTTGTTATGATAATCGGGTCGGGAGAGTAATCGGGTCTGGACCTGTGAATAAATGGGATGGGTATGAGAACAATGACTTTGGACCCGCGGGTAATCGGGTCGGTTACCTATAAAGTTAAATGGTACGGGCTAGTAAGTCCCGTACCGCCCTGGACCTGACACATTGACAAGTCTAGTCTCATTCTGCCTAGATGTGACAGACGATTTAGATATGTTCTTCAACAGTCAGAGGGGAGTCTTTTTGTCCAGAAAGGCGCACTTTATTTGAAGATATGTACAGACCAGGAGCAGAGGCTTCTTTTGCTCCAGGAGCGACGCTCTGAGCCAACCTTGTCATCATTTTGCCCTGTAAACAAAGGTGGATAGAATTAGAAAAAAATGGAGAAAGTCTTCAATATGTAGGCGGAAATTAGCAAAGATATACATAAATGATAAAATGCCTTCTGTGGGGCTCAACTTCCCATGACGGGGATTTGACTACTTTATAAGGTTTTTGGCTTTCCCGTCCCTTCATTGTCTTCACAATGCTGGTCTGAGCACCAGCAACTTCTCTTTCTTCATTTTCTTCTTCTTACTGTTCATATGGGGGATATTTGTGTCCAAAATGAACATCTTCTTCCTTACTTTTTTTCTTACTCTCTCTCTCTCCCTTCTTGTTGGGCTTCCTTTGACTCCCTTCTTTACCGGTCACCATGATTTCTTCTTCCTTTTGCTCTACCGGGAGTCACCATGATGTCATCGAGGGAAGGCCTAACTTCAGCCACTTCATTTAGGCCAGCAAACATCAATGCATCCCTTAGCCGAGTGATCACTTGCTCGTAACGAGCATTCACCAGGCCCATACGAGCTTCTATAGCCAAGAGTTCCTTGTTCTTCGTTGCCCCAAACTTTTTCCAGAATGAAAGTTGTATGATCATCCTCTTCTTCATCTGATTCCGATCAAGGTTTGCGATGTCCGCACCTAATTGTCGAAGGACCTTTGTAGAAGGTGGACAAATACAGGTATGTGTAGATGCAATCAGGTAGAGGTGAACAAATACAGGTAAAGGTGAACAAGTTCATACTAAGATGAAAGAACACATGTTGCCTTCAAAGTGGAACCTCTGTGTCTTTTCATCCCACTCCTAAACGACCATCTCTAGTGTCGCTCGGTCCATGGGTAGGGGTCCAAGTTCCAAGTAGTGTCTGAACGGACAATCAACGAATGCTCTCAGGTGGGCATTTGTGATGCGAGGTCGAAGCTCCTTCATAAACTTCGAGTAAGGATAAATCCAGGTGACAGAACGGAGATCCTTCCTAGTATCCTTCTTCGCAAGTGTATCTCTGTGAAAGTTAAAGGTGGACCAACTACTAAACAAATGTAGACACTCTACATAAAACGGTGAACAGTCTAAGGTAGATGGTGGAAAAAAATTATAGAACGGTGGAAAAAATTTGGGTGGACAAATATTTATACAGGTAGACAACATTATAACTAAACTCATAGGTGTACATTAATCAACCTACAATTGGACAAGAATAATATAAAGGTGGACAAATTAAACAACTATATCACATATTAAACAAATTTATACCACAAATTAAACAACTTATACCACTTTCCATCATAACTGCAACAAAGTGGACAAAATTGTAACCTCAGTAGATAAAAAGATGTACTTACGTCGCGTTGGAAGAAGGTGTTGCCTTTTCTTTTTTGCAGACTATTTTACTATTTTTCTACTATGACAGTAGATGTTCTCTTCACAACAGGGATCTTTTTACTTTGGAAAGAAGATTGAGGCTACAGAGCATCCCACTTATGTACCTTTCTTGGTCGTATCATCGTCAAAAAAAAGGTTGGCGTTGGTTTGCCGGCGGTTTGCCGGTGGACATCAATCGCCAACGTCAACGCCCTTCGTCGCAAACACCTCAGAGGACGGATCCATAGTCAGAAGAACGACCTTAGAGGCAGTAGACAGTTCCACTGTCGAATCAGACGACGCAACGCCATGATCGCCCAAGAAAACGCATCTGATGCAACCTTCTTTGCCATTTTTCACTTCTTTGGGAGAATTTGAGAGAGATTGGGGAGAATTTTTGAGAGAATGAGATGAACAGTGAGTGAAACTTGGGGATTGGGGCAAAATGAGAGAAGAAATGATTGTGGGGGCTATATGAGGCATTTTTACCATTATCACATATTCGACAAATGCCTTTTTTCTTGGAGAAAGGAACTGACGCGACAATGGCTCCACAAAGGGCAATTTGGACATTTAACCATCGCCGCAGACCCACGTGCATACGAGATCGCCTCCAAGGACCCATGTGGACAAAATCCTGAATTTGGGTTTTTTATTTTTGGCATAGTCTGAAGCAGCTGGGAGTTTTGGGACATGAACTTTTATCGAGGGTAAAGGTAATTTTCCCAAAAAAATTACCCAAAATGATGAACTTGTCCTCTCAAACATAAAATCAGCCCACATTTGTGCTAAAACATGAAATGCTCCTACAATAGAAGACCTCTGTCAAAATTCCCTTTATGAATGTGCATCTGCCGAGTCAGCCTGAGGGACAAATAATAGAGAAGGGTGGACAAACTGGGAGCAGCACATGATGAACATCACATGCATGTCACGTGTGCTACGCTAGTCAACACAGACGGAGCCAGCTCATCAAGGGCAATATTGGCATTACGAATATACAATGTAGCCGGTATTGTCTTTTTGTGGGAACAGGGGATAAGTACATGTGAAAGTTGGTCAAAGAGGTTTTCGGCACATTTTGAAACAGCAGGGGGATTTGAGATGGAGATCTTTTTTTAGGGGGCTAAAGACAATTTTTCCAACAAAAAAAGACTTTTGCACTAAATTATTTTTTTAATATACACATCCCAAGTACTACATTGAGTAAATAATAAAACACCCATTGCCCTCAATTTTTTGGATTGTCGTTTAAAATGAACATATGGATGGTGCTATATAGTTTGGTGGAGATTCTTTTCGACCATGGGTGACCCATACTAAGGGGCCTTCAGATAGAGACATTGGGCGCAATATGTTCTTCCATCAAAACCTTGATGTATTAAATGTTAAAAATGTGCTCACATGCAATGATGCAATGCAGCAAAATTTTGAAGGAAACATAGGTGAGCAGCACAAATATAATATATAAGTTAAATTAAATGCAACAGTTTTAAAGCATAAAATGAATTTTTTTCCGTACACAAGATGATGGAAGAATCAGATTTTCAGAATAAAAACCTGTTCTGTAAATTGAGCAAAGTATTTCTTTACGTAATTCCAGATGTTCTGCACAAACTGATTTTGTCGGGACCTTGGTTTTAAATGGACCTAGAAAAGAGATGAATAGTGATATGTCAATAGATGCAAATAAAATACATGTGGGAAGAACCGACTTAGATGTCACAACCAACAAGACATAACAGCAATTCAAGCTAAAAATATCAAGATTGCTAGAAAAGACAAAAGCCAATAATATTAAAATTACTTCTTTCTTATTTCCATTCTTCTCGGAGAAAATATCAACAGCCTTAAAAGTAAGGGAAACAAACCCCAAGGTCCTGTAAAGTCTGATCAACTCTTTTGATAGTTCTGAGTCCAGCAGTGAGTCCAGCAGTGGAGCTTGCTGCTTGCACCATTTGGTCAAGTGCATAGCTTCTCGTGTATACCCGTAGCTGAAAAAAATTCATAAGTGAAAACAATATCATAATAGAAGAAATTCAATGCAAAAGAACGTTTATCACTGGAAAAGAAAGAATAACAGACAGATGAAATAAGATACATGCCCAACAGAATTGTAGGTATGCCACAACTCTATTGAGATAGAACAGAAAGGGTATGCCACTAAAAGATATTATCAAATGAATTGAATTCATTTCTTTCACTTAAACAGACCATTGTGCTTCACAAACTATAACAAATATGTCAGAAAATACTAGAATTTCTTTTAAAGTAGACTATGGTGGCTGGCATTTTGAAAGTAAAGTTGACAAGGTAAAACATAAGTGGGAGAAGACATCTAAGAAAGGCATTCAAGATCAATTGGACCTCAATCAGGATCTCCTGATGGCCAACTATCTATTTAGAAAAAAGAATACAATATTAAAATCTCCCTGATTGATGAAGATATCTATTTGCAGGATAGTGAAGTGTGTGCTGGTTAGATTTCTAACTGGGCCCAAATTAATGGGCTGAGTTGTTGTTCGAGTCTGGGCATGATCTGATCCTACCATTTAATTTCAATTTGAAGTCTTAATTGAGGCAGGGTTCTAGTCATGAAAGCATGGTTTAAAATATCAATACCAATATCATAGGATTAAAGCATATCGGGTAACCTCAAAACCATACGATATCGCCCGGTATATATAGGAATCAGCTGATATTTGAAGCCATGCGTGAAAAGTTATTTGCCTTTGAAATATATATATGTTCTCTCTATTTTGGGCATTAATTATTTGGGAACGTGATGTCACATTCTAGTTGCTCATATAACCAGTATTGTAATCCAAGTCTCTGTGTTCCATATGCATGACTACAACATAGAAATTCCTACTCTTAGGTTCCACATTAAGGTCTTGGGTGGAAAGACATTCTTACATCTTTGGCAACCACCTACAGCACAGAAACACCCTCTAGATGCAAGGTTCCAGAATATGTGTGAAACTCAGGCAGGCCAGGGTACATGATAATGCAACAAAATTCAAGTACCATCACAATTCCGAGTGATGTCAGTTGGCTGCCCTCCCACCCTCTCCACCTCCACCAAACCCCAACAAGAGCGCAGCCATTATGCAGCAGTTTTTTCATTCTAAAAATTTTTAAAATAAAAAAGAAAGACCACAAGGTTATGTGGACATCCGTTTTATAATATATATAAATCTCGGTGAGGGATCAATAAAAATGAATACTCTACCAGCACGTTTTTATCACATAGTACATGTCAAGATAGGGACAAAAAACATAAAGTCCAGCAACAAAATAAAGGGAGCCACAACAAACAAGTTAGTAGACTCGCAGTTACTATGGTAAAGCAACAAAAAAAAAAAAAAAAGGAATAACATCAGAAGTACCATGCGGAGGGACGCTGGAGTTGAAGCGCTCTCTGCTGTCGCAGTTAGAGGTCCAGCAGTAGATGATGGCTGAATGTTGGATGATGGTGATGCAGATTCAGCAGGAGTAGGAGACTTTTCTGTACCTTCCAAACAGTGGCATTCATTGGTGATTCAACATCTTCAGTGCCCTGAAAAAATCTCCAGAGGTCAGAAAATCTAAATATCAGATATTTGGGAAGTTAACATACTTCAATACTAGTGCGGATTCACAAATACAAACTCCACCATGGAGATGCACATGTGGGCACCACAATACAAAAACTTTATTAAAGGAGATGGCGTGTAAGAATTTAATAGATCATAACAGATTTGCTGCTAAAAGTGACAACCAGCGCAGGAAGATCCACAACATTACATTGAAATTTTGAGCTGAAAGAGGTTTTCGAAAAGGTGTGAATGTGTGGCTGAACTAATTACAAGAATGTATTTCTCGTAACCATGGTTAAAATCTCATTATTGCTATGAGTATCAGCCAATGGTTTTTACTATCAATATTATCAATACCGGCAATAAAGCCCTGATATATCAACCAATATTATAGGGATAATACTATATTGGTATCTCAAAACCTGATACGATATTGTCAATATATGAGAGTTCGACTCTGATATTTGAAACCAATCTCCTACCTATAGTATTCAGGAGACAAAAACCAGATCAATTTCTAGCTAGTCCCAAATTTTTTATAGGAAACAAACAAGTGAGGAACTCAATGATGATCAACCTTTACGTTAAAGGTGGATACTACCAAAGAAAGGAGAAAGGAATTTGAATAGAAAACAATGGATGCATAAGAAAGTGGACAGCAACCACGGATAGGCACTAAATAGTACCCACATCCTAAACAGTGGATAGCTACCATAGACAGGCACAAATGATGCCTACATCCTAAACATTGTGGTCATGTTATATAAATGTACTTAGAAAAGAAAACAGGGAAATCTGAGTCCTGAATTTTAAGAAACTAGTCGTAATTTATAATTTGGAAAAAGACCGAGTGAACCTAATTGATTACAGAATACAAAGGATTCCTAGGGGGCGCATCAAGTCGGTGTATGGGACCCATAAAATCATGTCTTATGTCAATAACTCAATAAGTTAAGTGGCAATTTTACCATGAACTCAGAAATAAACATACAAAATTTGACTCTTCTAAGTAAAATGTTAGGAATTTTACATTTCAGTGCAAACTGAAAACAACAAGAAAAAGGAAAAAGGAGCGCGAAGAGCAATTACTTTGCTAGCCATTCGTAACTCCATTATGCGTTTCGCTTCAGCAAGGATCTGAAACAAGGAAAAATCAGTAAACATCAAATTCAAGAGATTGGCACTCAGAATTAGATTAAAATTACTGAAACTGGATATAACATATTAATAAGACATTCAAAACTTCTGTTCCTTGTTAGAATGGATAATGAAACTGAAAGTGCAAAAACTAGATTTGTACCTCAGCATCTCTTTTTTCATGTTGCTTTGCTTGAGAGAACAGTGTTGACAATGCACGCTTGCGTTCCATCTCACATGCCATGTTGTACGATTCCTGCAAAGCCATTAGCACAACCACAGTGTAATGATGCAAAGTTCAAAAACAAAAATAATGAGAAGAATGTCATAACTTAAGCAGCAAGTAAACAAACCTTAACCAGTGGGTCCAGAAACATCACCAGGAGACGGTGCTCTAGCAATCAAAAGTGCTCAAGATACTGTAAGTAGATAAAATATCGGGAACATCAGTAACATAATCATAAAACAGACCACAGATCATGAACAGACTACAAATCATGAACATGGCCGCTCCTAGACCTGTGCGAGCTGTTTCTAGACATAAGAAAAAGTAAACCAAATTAACAAAAAAAAAGAAAATTACTCAGCCCCATCTGATTCTCTGCAAGCAACATGAGCAAAGGACCACAACAAAAGGTAAATACAATTAAAAATTATGAGAGCTCTATCTAGAATGATATGCTGATTTATAATATCATTTCTAAAATAGTAAAAATATAGCCAATCAAAGCTTTATTTCGAAATTGATTAAACATCTTCAGAATCACTATAACCACGTCAAAGTTTGTTAATTTACTATAATCCAATTAATTTGGCTTTTTCTTTTGACCAGTTCCTTTTCAACTAGCAAAAATAGTTAAAGACACAGACAACTCTAGAAATATTAGAAGTCTAAGTATATTCCTATACTATACGCGAACTTACACAGCACACCAATTAAACAATATATACTCTTTTCAATTTATAATGTGTAGTCCGCGAGGAGCATATATTAATTTTAAGCTAATTGAATAACAGACACTAATTGAACAACAGATGCAGAATTATGGTAATACAACGTAGGAAGAAGAATTAAACCATTTAATAACAAGATTTCTTAAAGAAAACTAAATGAACCATAATCATTCTCAGCAAAATTTTGTTTAGATAAAATTTGTCAGCCTCTATCTAAGCAACTAGCCTGGTTGTGCTTCTGAGAAGAATTGTCAAGCGCCTGATTCAACATCAAACATAAACTGGTTTTCTTTGATGTAATTGAATAGAAAGGGTGTGATGAGGGCATCACGCTGCAAAGACGACTGTTTGATCGAATCTATTCTAGATAAAGAAAACGGCGTGCTACATTCTTTTGGTTTTAACTATTTTTTATTTTAGTTTATTTGTTTTAGTGGTGTTTCTTTATATGGGTGTTTAGTACTATATCGATTATTTCCTAGAAGTACTTTAGTGTAAAGCCTATAAAAAAGCCCCAAGACTTCTCTTTGGATGATTATTGAATGATTGAAATTTTAAATTTTAAATTCTTGAGATTTTGCTCTTGAGTTTGGGTGTGAAGTCCATACAAGGGGTGTGAAGCTCAAAATTCTATTCCGATCCCCAAATCAAATTTTAAACCCTAGTTTTCAAATTTGAAGGTCATTGCGATCAATATTGTTTTACATCAATTTGATATCAGAGCAACTGGTTTTCAATCCCCTTCACAAAAATATTTCCTCTCCTAAAACCTTAGCTTCTTTTAAATCTCATATCTATTCAAAAAATTGAGATCTAAAATCCTAATCAGATCATAAAAAAAAGAAAAGAAAAAAGGGGAAAAAACACCCTCTATTGTTCATCATCTCACTCCCCCCCCTCTCTCGGCCATCCCATTGCCTTCCTCATCTCCTTTAGAATGTCGCCATCAACTCCCAATTCTCTACCACCTTCCTTGTCATCATGTTCGTCTTCCTCTTCATCATCCTGTATTACATCATCTTCCTCCTTTTTTGAAACCAACCTGACTTGATTCGGCAGATCTGATGTAAACCTGATGGATTCTTTAATCTCGATCAAACCAGATTGTATCTGGTGGCGATGGCAGCGGCGGAGGCGGCGGCGAAGCCGGAAGGTCGGCGGGACGACGGAAGGGGTCGGCAGGACGACGACGACAGTGAGGCTGTGACGACAAGGCATCGACGCAATGAGTGGATCTGATCTGCAAAAGAGATCTGGCACCGGTAAAGGCTTCTGAGCTCGTCGACAAAGGTGTTGGCAATAATAGTGAGATCTAAGAGTGGTGGTGGTGTCGGCTTCGTCGGCAGAGGGTGTTGGCGATGGTGGTGAAATCTGAGAGTGGTGTAGCATCAGCTTCGTAGGCAGAGGACTATGAAGCACGGACAATTCCAAATGAGTGCCGTGTACATGTCGGACACGTGTCGGACACCTACACTTAGAAAACACTTGCCCGACACGTATCAGACACTCCGATGCCGTATCGAATTTTAAACCATAAAATCACGTGTCGGCATCGTGTCCAACGCCGTGTCAGCATTAAATAAAATTTAAAGATCCTGTATTAGATATTTAAAAGTCACATGTCGCTTAAATAAATATGAAAAATATTGTTCTGACATAAGCAAATATGTTGTAGAATTTACGTTCATAACGATCTAGGTAAGGTATTAGTTAGATTTTTTTTGTTTTGTTTCTTACTTTATAGATGCTATAGATGTAAATTATTTAAATTTTATTTTGTTTTTCATCTTACGGTCTTACCTGTAATAAAACTAATTATTCATGCTTGCTTATTTTTTGACAAGTTGATCATTCATTATTCTACTCACATAGGTAGAGTTGTGCAGAAATATCTACTTTGAAAGTTTCGTTAAAAAAAATTGAAGACAATGCATCTTTTGAAAGTATGAGAGAAAATCGAAAAATTAGGAACATGCGGAGAAATTTATCTATATATAATATTAATAAAATATTGCTTGCCGTGTCCCCGAATCATTTTTTTGGATTTTGCCGTGTCCCGTGTTCATATTCATGTCGTTTCCGACAACAGTGTCCGTGTCTATGCTACATAGGCAGAAGGCATCGGAGGTAGGAGGTTGTGGCAGGTGTTTGTGGGGGATCTTGTAGTGGTGGGCGTGGGGAAGAAGAACGAGTGATTTCAGTGAACTCCTTCCACCACCAAAGCTTTAAAGAAAGTGAGAGTTGATGACTGAAGCTCATGTTATATGTCTACCAGATTTTTCGAAGGTGTTTGAAGTAACATGCGACGCATCAGGGCTCACAGTAGATGATGTCCTGAGTCAGGAGAATCATCCTGTTGCCCATTTCAGCGAGAAGTTAAATAACGCCCAACAGCAATAGTCTACATATGACAAAGAATTTTACGCGGTTGTGCAACATTTGTGTTACTGGAGATATTAACTGATACTGTGAGAGTTTGTGCTATATTCGGATCATGAGGCACTGAAATACCTCAACTCCCAAAAGAGGTTAAACGCAAAACATAGCAAGTGAGTGAAATTTCTCCAAGATTACGCATTTGTCCTCAAGCAGAAAGCGAGAGTTGAGAACAAAATCGTTGAAGCCTCAGCCGACGAGTGATGATTTTAGTAGGTATGAGTGCAGAAGTGACAGGGTTCAAGAGCTTGATAAAGGACTATTGAGTCATGTCCCAGCATTAGAGAAATATATGACAAGTTACGGGGCGGTTCTGCTCGAGAGGTAGACGAATTTCTGTTACAAGACGGATATCTTTTAAGATTCCGTAAAGTATGTATTCTCCGTACGTCCCTCAGGGATTTTCTCTCTTGGAAAATGCATACTGGAGGGCTGGCTGGACATTTCGACCAGAACAAGATGATTTGAGACTGTTGAGTATATATTCTACTGGCTGAGCTTGAAGAGAGATGTTGCTAAGATCATTTGTCAGTGTCGCACTTGTCAACTAGCCAAACAATAAAAATAGATTGCCAGTCCTTACACTCCTAATTAGTCTACGATTATGCATTATTATATCGCATTTCCCCACCGATTTATGAATAAATTGTCGGTCTAAACGTGTGTTTGGTCTCTATTGCAGGTAAATCCAGAGTTCAAGGGCAAAGGAGTAATAAGAGCCTAATTAATTCCATTTTAGGGTAATTAAATCCGCATTACTTGGAGGCCAAGCAAGGGATTATCTAGAAGATACGTCGAACCTAGATTCCTGCGCATTCAGACGAATATTCGGGCGAAATTACCAGAAAAGGAATATACCAAGAACATTCTAGAAGCCAGATGGAGCCCCGCACCAAAAACCAGGGAGTAAACTCCCTGGTTTGGCCGCGGATCCGCGGCTTTAGCCGCGGATCGCGGCCCAATGGATGGGCCACGCGTCGATTTTCGACGCGTGTCCCCTCTCGTCTTCTGGAGGCTTCCTATGCCTATAAATACCTCTGCATTTGGCCAAAACGGGAGCAGTTTTCATTTTTAGGAGTAGTTGCTGATTTTTTCTATGTTTTAGGTTAGTGTAGGTAGGTGCTCTTCATATCATTTCTCTTGTATTTTCATTTCTTTTAGATCTTGTAGTAGGGTTGAGAGATTCAGAGAGAGATAGAG